>CM034237.1:45086866-45399366 GCA_019916065.1 Vitellaria paradoxa | reverse complement strand
ACTAGTTTTTGTCGTTGATGAATTCGACTCTTGCTGCAATTGATAGTGTTGTTGAAATTGAAGAAGTCGATAATTTTTCAAATTTGTTCAATTGATGGTGTTGTTGAAATTGAAGATGTCGATGAATTTTGCACTTGCTGCAAATTTGCGGATTTTCCATGGACTTGTAGAGCATGCCTTTAAACTTAAGTATGCTTGCATGGATCCTGTGCTTCTTTTTTTCAGTTATGTGCCATTTCTTAAGGGCCTTGGATGTTTGTTCATCAAAGATGGATCTCTTCATATGTAAGCCCATCTACGTGGACGTTCAGCCGAAGTATTGCTTCTTCTTTTTGGTCTAGCCAATAGCTTAAATGTAGGAGAACTCAGTTCTTCATTCTAATACAAGAGAAAACAAAGAATTAGAAAAATTTCAACATAATTTACAGCATCAAGTTGTAACATAATTTACAGCATCAAGTTATAAGCCATAGTTTTTGTAGAGCAAATAATAAGGGAGAAAAATCCTTCCACTATACATGAGTAAATGATAATTACTTATTTCACCTAATTGTCCATCTAATAAATCAAAAAATGGTTAATAATATCCAATTAATTATCTCTTGCTTAGACAAAGAAAGCCAAGAAACATTAATATATTCTCTACTCAAATGAAAGAAATGAATCTGGATATAATCTTGATTTAGAACTATTGCACTATTGCAACTCATATTGTCTAGAAGGCTTACATTTCTTGCTACTTCCCACCCTAAGCCCCCAACCAATTCATTGACATTAATATCTTTGTTTACAGAACATTGATTGACTTTTGCTTCAAAATTTCCCAAAAGCATGATCTATAAACATATGTCCTTACCAAACAGAAAAGGTTCCACAAGATTGCAATCAACAAAGACTAATAGTCTTTAAAAAGAAAAAACATTCCTAAGATAATACTTTCTGCTATATTGTTTCTCATTCTTCTAACACTAACATATGACATGCTTAATAACCTTCATGAATCCTCTAAGGATTCTACAGAACCAGCTAACTTCTTTTAAAGACCCAACATATGTACAAATGCAAAATTTAGTAGCTATTCAAAAAATCACTCTATTTGCTTCACATACTAAGTTATATCCTAATAAATAACTTATGAATATTTTCACAAGAAAAATTAACCTCTCAAAAGGTAAAATAAATGGAAAATCTAAACAATAAAGCAATACTAGTTAAAATAATCAAAGATAATTTCAAATACCAACAAAGGGGCAAAGTGAAAACTTAAAATTCATATTTATTTAAAGTTCAACTATATTTTGTGAAACAAGCAATATTAGAAATGAAGGCTACCTTAGTATTTATTTAAAGTTCAACAACACAATAATTTCCATTCACAACTCCATCAATTCCTTCACCAAAATACAATAGAAGGGAAAAAAAATAAGGGATGGAGGGAAAGGGAGAGGGAGAGAGAGAGAATTTGGTATTCATTACCTCCACTTCAAGTAATCTGGATGGAGGAGGCTCCCAATAACATATGCTGGTAGCATAGCCATGGTTTGAAATTCTCTTAACTACTTTTCTTATTAATTTAGGAGAGTGTTTGTTACTTGTATCCAGCTCAGAAAACAAATTCTGTAGTTATCCAAAATTAATCAGTAATGAATAAAACAAAAATTTTTATGTGATTGTTGAAAAGCATCTAACTTAAGTTTATAGCTAGAGGCTTCAGATGAAAATGTAGTAAACTGGTGATCAGTGGGAATACAAAGTTGATCATGCCCTCAATGGAAAAAAGCAAAGGAACAAATTAAGATCTACTCAATTCAATGGTCAACCAAACGAGCGGTTCTTTCACACAAACACACATGCATGTTATAGTTACACTCTGTCCTCTAAGATGATTTGCACCAATATTTCATTTTCAAGGCTTACCCAAACAAATCTACATATCCATCAAACAACTTAGAGGACCTCATTTATAATTTAAATGGCCAAGCAAACATTCGTTTATAATCTTACAAGCAAATTAAATTTTAGCAAACAGAAAAAGAGGAAAAAAAAAAAAAACAACCATTGAAGATGCACTAAACAATTTGGCATCCAAGCTTTTATTAAAACAAAATTAGCGCGTACCAAAAACAAATCAAAGTAGATCATACGAAGAACTAACTGTGGCCGGTGGTCCTTCCCGGGATCGTCGATCGGACCTCGCCAACGCTCTTCGCAACCTCATCAGATTTGAGTTTTTTCTTTCTTTCTTTTTGTGCAAAACGACGTCGTATTCGAATTTTTCGGCAGTCAAATGAGAATCGAATGAATTAGATTCCGGCAAGCTTTCGGCGATAGGAACTCATAATATTCATCTTGATCCTTTACAGTTTTCATTGTACTTTTGGAGGCCTCCGTTTGAGTGCTTCAGAGCTTGCTGGAAAAGTAAGCGAGAGAGAAGGGGACAACCATGTAGCAGCCTGTGTGTCGCCATGAAAGAGAATCGAAAGATTGACTGAGAAGCAAAACAAAACGAAAGGCACAAAAATGGCAAGCACCGCGCAGGTTCCAACCAATTTTGGGCATGTGCTTAGGGCATGTCTTCTGTGGTGGCTTTACAAATGGTCTAAAACAGCGTCGTTTTGAATGTTGTAAAAATTGTTGGAAAATATTGTTGTAAAGGTAGCATTTCTCTTACAACTGCCTTTCTGCTATTTCATCAGGCAATTTTTTATTTTTATTTTTATTTTTTAAGGCAATGTTATTAGTGGCTTTATTATATGCCCATAATTCCTTTTAAGTAAGGAGGAAATCACATTTTTTTCTTGGAGAATAATTTAGTTTTTTTTGAAGGTAAATATAGATTTAGAAAAAATATCATTAATACTATAAATTTATTTAATAAATAAAAGACAATTAATATATAAAATCTAATCAATTTTGTAATAACAATATTGTATCACCAAAAGTAAGTTCTATTTATAAATATTCGTAAACAATATTCAAGTTCATATAAATAATTCATGAATTTTATTAATTAAAGAAACACTCAACAACTTTTCAAGTTACGGAATTCATCAACAATGAATTTCTCTATAATTTTACTTTCATTTTATTTTTAAAAATTTTATTTTAACAACACTTATAATTAAAAATACACACTCCGAACGAAGAATAAAAAACTTTTAAGAGGATGGTCCATAGCATAAAGAATTTTTGATCCAAATATTTATATGTATAGATAGTATTTTTTAAATTGCCGTATGTCATTTTTTAAATTTTAGAAGGGTCAAATTATAACATAAATTTTTTTTTTAAGTCTAAAATTGTACATACATAAAATGGCATTCTTCCGAACTTAGGGGATGTGGCCTCCTGGACCCAGCCTCCATTCGTATAATGTTTTTATGATATTTTAGCTTACATTTACTTAAATAAAATAAGGATGAAATAAGCATTAATATTTTATTTAGTTGCATTTTTTAAGAGTGAAATTAGGGATGTCAAATATACCTGTACCCCCGGTAGGTTCCCGCTTCACCCGCTCCGTTTGGGGAGGGTATGGGGATGTTAATATTGGGGACGGGGACGGGGACGGGTATGGAGATTTGAAATGTTACCCGCACGGGTATGGGAACTGGGACGGGGACGGGTACGATAGTCTCCACCCCGCCCTGTACCCGTTTAAATATTTTTTTATTAATTTTGTTGGCGTGGTGACTCCTTTGAAAGCCCCACATTGGTTTCTCACAAAGAAGTGAATGATTTGTGAGGTTATAAATAAAGACTACTTCATCTTTGGTTAAATGCATCAGTGAAAGTCAAATATTTTTTTTATTTTTATTTAATATATATATGTAATATATTTTTTTATTTAATATATATAATATTTATAATAATTTTAAATATTTATTTTATACATATAATATATAATTTGTAATAATTAATATATTTGGCGGGTAAACGAGGACGGGGATGGAGAATTCATTATTTTGTGGGGACGGGTATGGGAAAAATTTTTTTCTCTGAAACGGGGATGGGGACGGGAATGGATAAGGGTATTGCCAAACGAGAACGGAGACGGGAAAGGTTATACTCGCCCCATACCCGCCCCGTTGACATCCCTAAGTGAAATATTATGTTTATTTTTACTATAAAGACGGAAGTTATTATGGTCCACAGTAATAAAAATAAAATTATTTCCTTACAGTACAATAAGCTTTGACAAAATTTTTACAAACTTACGCTTATTTTTATTGTGATCTAGTTTAAATGAGAGTGTTTTATAAGTCTCAAAATTAAGCTAGACTTTGTTGCTTTTTTGTATCCCTTTAGTAATACGATAAATATTACGCTCGGTCAACTATTTAATTTCAGTTTTTTTTTTTTAAAGTTTATCTTTTCTTTTTTTTGTTTTATATTTTTATGATTTTTTTCATCAAAATTATTTTTTATTTGGTAACTTTTAGGCCTATTATTATCATCTGTCAAAAATAATTACAAAAAATATTAAAAAGCAAAAACAAAAAAAGATTCACAAACGGGTGAAATAAAAGCTAACATTTTTTTAATTTTCTTTTTTCAAACGCACGTGAATTTTCTTATTTGAAAGCATTTTTTTTTTGAAATTCATTTCTTTTCTCATGAATGTGAATAATCGGCATAAAATATTCTCAATAAAAAAAATTAAATTTTGATAAAAAAGAAAAAGTCATATATAAGACGAAAAAAATTAAAACAAAGATATTTAAAGCTAATATTGCCAAAACAACATTTTATTTACATAAGTAGTTTCAAAACATGACACGTTGATAATTTTTAGTTGTCATATTTTGTTAACTTACAAATATGACAATGTATGATATGTAGCTTGTGCCAAAATAACTGTTATTTTATCAAAATCAAACTCATTAAATTTAAAAATACTATTATTACAACTTGTAATTTGATATTGAGTTAATTAACGCCTTAAATAGGATTTTTTTGAACAAAACATGTAGTAATTGGTATCTAATTTTGCGTTTAATTTGATATTTTATTTAAGTTTTGGGGTAACTTCTATTTTGGACTTGAGATAATCAAGAGTGACGACTCATTTTATTTTTTGAACTGATTTTATTTTTTGTACTAAGATGGGCACAAATTAACTGTTTTTTTTTGATAAATTGAAATTTATATCGATTTATTACAGCTCTCAACGAACTACGTGATTGATGGATAAATCGGGAAGATATATGTTATCTCTCATGCAGATCTCGCTTGGATCGAGAATCAAATTCATGTGATTTTTGTGTGAAATATACCCACGAATCATTTAGACTAATCCGAGGGCAGCCCAAATTAAGTTGTTAGGCCAGGCGACCCAAGCCTAATTGTCACTGCTTTTTCAAGTTATCTTTTCTTTGTTCTTTTTGGTCATTTGCCCCTTTCGTGTCTTCGAACCGAAAAACGAAGAGATTTTTTTTTTTTTTTTCACACCATAATAGAGAAGGTGGAAGGAAAAAAAAAAACTAAAATAAAGTATTTATTATAGTAGAGTAAAAAAGGTCAATGTTATTGACGTTTTATTTTAATAAATATTTATCAATGCCATTAATGTTTTTAATCTGAAATTTATTTTAACGGATGTATGAGTGTTTCTAAGAACTGTGTGCGCGAAACCATACGCCACTTCCCAACTTGTGCACGGAGTTGTTCATTTGGGCTGGTTGCAATATTTTAAATCAGCCTAATAGAGTACTTAACCCTGATTTATTATTTTGATTATATTAATAATGAGACTAGAATATTGAAATAATGATAATTATGATGTTATGATATAGCATGTTAGATATTTACATTATTATTGTTTCACATTAGTAGCATGATATGACAAATGACATTTATTATTATTATTTAGTTGGCACAAAATGTGTTAGTGTTCACGTTCTTACAAATTCTGTTATAGTTTTTGATAGGATTTTACATAATAGACAGGCTAAACTATATATTCGTGAAATGTAACGGTTTTGAATCTTATTTTTATTATGTTATTATATTTTTGAGAGATTATTTATTTTTAATGTAAGGATTCTATATCTATATATACTGACTTCAGTTAGATTGTATAAGCTGTTAAGCTTTAATTTAATATTTTGGGACTGCGTGTCAATTTTTATTTCTATTTTTTTGTGATTTAACTTCGATCAAAGACAGAATTATGTATTTGAGTGAGGCATTACATTTATTTAACTTGGATTCCAATTTAATTACCAAAAAAAAAAAACTTGGATTCCAATTTACGAGAAAGTGGGGCGTGACATTTGTGTTAGACTTTGAGTTTGCATCGTCATCGTGGCTTCTTCCTTGTCTCCTGTAAAACATCAAAGAGTAAAAGAACAATCTAACCCGGGCCCAATGGGCTATGGTTAGGGCGTGCAGCATCTAGGCATGGCAACAATATTGGGCCCAGTTTATTTAGACTTGACTACTATTGGGCCCAAAATTGGCAAAACATGATAAATTAAGGCTCGACAGCTCTGACTGGTGACTGAAATTCACAAGGTGGTAATGGCATGGAGGTCTGTCTTAAGCAGGTTAGTTTGGTAACAAAGAAGTCGGTTTTTCCTTATTATTTATTTATTTATATATGACCTTTTTAATTGAAATTTTTAATAAAAATTCTAATTTTATTGTATTCCATTCTCTCCATATCTATATACTGGATGTTGATGCACACGCGATGCGTGTAAATATTTTTTTATTTTAATAATCAATAAAATTATAAAAAAATAATAAATGTGCATCGAATAGTAAATAATAAGTAGTAAATGTTATTTAAATATATAATACATAATTAAAGAGAATTGAAAGAAAATAAAAAAAATTACAAATTAGTAGGTAGTTAAAGAATATGTAAAATATATAAAAATATAAATAGATGAAATTACATTATTACGTGGAAGTTATGAAAAAAATTATTTTTTAATGTCATTAAAGTATAGGTAATTATAGGAAATTACAAGATATTATAGGAGAAAAAAAAATTTCAGCAAAAAAAATGATTCATAAAAAAAAAAAAAGACTTCACCAAATCTTGGTGGTTTCCTTTTAATAGTATAAGATATCGATGCATATGTGATGTGCGTAAATATTTTTTTGTTTTAATAATCAATAAAATTATAAAAAAATAATAAAAGTGTCTTAAATAGTAAATAATAAATAATTAAAGTTATTTAAGTAAATAATACATAATTAAGGAATACTAAAGAAAAATAAAAAAATTATGAATTGGTAGGTAATTAAAGGGTTAAAGTAGATAAAAACATAACTACATGATGTATACACTTGATTCAGTACGTAATGAGTCTGCATTTGATGACTCTTCTTTCTCCTTGCTTCCCACTGTCCCCATTTCCCATACGCTTTGCTTTTGGATCAAGTAAACCATGATTCCTTTGCAGTGCCGCGTAGATGATACATCAACTGAGCCACCGACCTGCCAATGAAGTCAATCATATACTCGTGTATCAGTGTATATGTATATACACACGCTAGATATTATTAATTACAGTTACTAATATAAAGCAGTTAAAAACTAATTGATGTAGGACACGCAATAAGGAAAAGTGGTCACCAACAAAAATTATTTTGTTAAAATATTTTATTAAATTTTAGAATTAGGATAAAAATCTATCATAGACTAAGATTTATCATTCGTGTAGCACGATAACTTGTAATTTTTAATCTAATTTAGGCTAATATCAAATTTAATTTTATTTTCATTTAACGTGAATAATAAAACTTAGATGGTATATTAAATCTCCAATGTTAGGTGAGTTAGTTTGGGTTTGAGAGTTAGGAGCTTACCATCCCGAACTCTTAAGTTCAAATCTTTTCCATAGTAACTCTTGGGACAAGCCTTCTAGGCACAAAGTGCAGTAAAGTTAGTATGATGGGCTTTCTTGACTGGATGAACCACATCTAATTTTTGGGTATAGATCTAAATCTCTGTCGTTGCACAACTCCGCGACTTCCCGTTGCACATATTGAGGAACTGGTGTGTGCGACACAAATTAAGGAAGATTCAATCTTTAAGGATTTGGCATAGAGAGTGAATCGCTTTAGTCAAATCTTTTTTTAGATGATATATTAATTTTAGTTCTCATTAATAATTTTTAACTAATTAACTACTAAAAGAAGGATGTGCTAGCAAATTTGGCTTTTCAATTTTGTAGCCATCATTTGTTTTTTGTTTTTTATTTTTGTCTTCCTTTCTATGCTTTTGTAGTACAATGTATAATTAATATTTATTGTCCAGTTGAAGACATTTATAACCAGTAACTTAGATTTTAAGACAAGCATAATTAATTTGACACAAAATATATATACCCAGATTTTTAGGCAGCATCATGTGCAAGATTGATGTGAATTCTTTTGAGGGGCATGTGATTAATTGGAACGATCATCTTATGTTATAATTCATTCATTTATTAATGGGCAGATATGCTTCTAAGCCACTCAACCTATTGACCTGTCCCCACCAATAAGTGCTGCCGCATGCCTTTCTATTAAAACAAATAAAAAAGAATATAAGATCAAGCAAATCAAGAGGTGGCTGGCTATTTCCGATACATTTACATTCTTTTTAAATTAAAATAATATAAATATACTTGAACTTTTAAATTTTAATCCAGCTATTTTAAATCTTTTTATATTAAAATAATATAAATACACTTGAATATTTGAATTTTAATTCAACAATTTTAAATCAATGTCACGAAAAATTAATATTAGTAATCATATGAGATGCATTACTCACTTAAAAAGAAGGAAAACAAAAGTATCAGATTTCATGCATGGTTTACTTGTAAAATGCTACAATTTCCTTCCTGTATTCTATATGTCTAAAAATAAATAAATAAATAAATAAATGTTAATAATAAATAAATAAAATTTGAAAATATTTGAACTACTAAAGTAATGGTGAATTGCAAAATCGCCAGCCTAAAAAAAAATCAACATTTTACATGGTTAACAATAAGATCCCCCCAAAAAAAGAGAGAAAAATGAAATCACAGTCCGTAAAATATTCACTCTATATTTTCTTTACCCATTTACATAAAAGTCCCTAGAAGGTGTGATAAATGGATCACCAGCTGTTAGATTGAGAAGGAAAAATGGATTAACAAAGAAAGACATATATAAGAATATATAACCCAAGCTCAATGACAAGGAAAAGCCCAAATCACCCCAAAAAAGAAAAAAGAAAAAGAAAAAGAAAAAAAAAAGGGAATGGAATGGAAAATTCTTTCGTCCGTGTAAAACTTTTCCCCTTAGGGGCATCTTTCATTTCTTCCCGGTCCTCCGTAGTAAAAATAATTCCCCCAAACACCGTTAATCCCTCCTTGTATGTCATAGCAATTGGGATGATCAGCCAAAACCTGGAGATTCTTCAACGGAATCAAACTGTTGTCCCAATCAACAACTTGTAAGTTTCGAAAATAAGAAGCTTTTCCAAATCCTTCCCCTGCAAAATGGCCACTGCCCATTTGAGTTGAGGTGTGAGAACCGGATGCCCCGCTATTCACAACTTCCCCTCCAAATTGTACCATGCTCGCGTGGCTTGTCAAGTGCGTGAACAAGAACGATGGCCAGTACCCGACTAGAATCCCGGATCCGAATTCAAGCCACCAATTTCCGTGCTTTGGATCCTGCAGAAAAAAAAAAAACGGGTTTCAATTGTTTTAGGGCTGCTTGGAAGTTCAATTTTTGACAAATTTTGACTTTTTTTTTTTTATCAAAAGTTAGTAGTTTAAATTTTTTTGTATGTTTGGCAAACTAAATAGTAATTTTTAATAATTTTTAACAATTTTTAAGTGTTTGATAATTTTTTTGACAATTTTTAGCCACTTTTTGTGTGTTTGTTAAGAATATTGATAATTTTTGAATTAAACAAGCTACTGTAATTAAGAAAAAATGATAAAAATTAGCATTTTATCAAATACTCAAGAAGTCAAAGTTAATTATTTTATGCTAAAAAATTCTCTGCCAAATGCTTCCCATCTCTGGTAATTAATTAAACAAGATTCCTCTCGTTAATTTCATCCATCCAATGTGAAAATGGGAAAAGAAAAAGCAATGGAAGGACAAAGGAAACAAATTCTGGCGGGAAAAGTAAATTATGCTCTAAAGTCATATGTATAATTACATTACCTATACTAATTGTTTGATATTACGACCTATAAGATGGTTCATTAAATATTTTTTTTTCTAATCATTTTTTATTTTTTTTTGAGAGCTTTTAGGTATATTTTTTTTACGGAAAAGTTAAAAAAAAAAAGTGTGAAGGTTATATATATATATATATATATGTAATATGTATGTATATATTTGAAGTGTAGAAAAGGAAAGGGGAATGGTATTCGGGGCAATCTTTTGTATACAAAAGTAAAGAATCTTTAAAAGTAGATAAAGCATAAGCTAAGAAAATAATGGTCAATTGCCAGGCAGGAGAATTTATTTCAAGAGTGCACGCGCCAAAATTGTGCCCTACAGTAGAGAGTTCTGAGCAGGAGAAAAAATCAAGTTTTGGAGGGCCACCACACAACCGTCTGATTTAAAGACTGGTGGAGGTCTTCAGCATCAGAACTTTAAAATGTCGCGGTGCAGATTCACATCAGCGATTCCACGCATGAATGTCTTAAATGGTGGAAAATTCTACCGTACCACACTGAAAAGTAGATACAGGTGTGTTTGGAATTGTATAAAATTATAAAAGTTAGTATCTCATATTTTAGATAATCGGCAAAAAATTTAAATTTTATAATCTCATATTTGTTGAGATTTGTAGGATTTTGTATTTTTTTATAACTCTAAATGTAGCCAATATAAATTTAAAAATATTACCAAATCTATTTATATTTTTTAATGTGTAATATTTTTTGAAAAATAATTTTATTTATATTTTAGAAAATAAAAATATTTTACATTGAAATAAATATATGACGAATATGTTTAGAGTAATAAAAAGTGAGATAAAATGAGATAAAGTGAGATAAGTTGTGGGTTCGTAATTCGTGTAGTGAGATAAAAAGTGAATAACTTTTAAAGATTTTCAGTTTTTTAAATTTTTTTTTTTATTTTTTAGCACATCAAACAGTAAACACGTTTTATGTTAAAAATAATAAAATAATTATAAAAAAGACAATAAAAAACTCAGTTTGGGACGAATTTTGTTAAATTTTATTCTACTCTAGCAGGAGAAACTTTTATCATACCAATGATGATTTAGATTTCTTCCCACCGAATTAATCATGTTAAGTGATTTAGTGGGTTGGACTAATTAAAATCTTAAAAATAAAAAATTATATATTGGTTGTATTAAAATAAGATAATATTCATAATTGTGTTAATAAAAATTAAAATAATACAAATTATATAAATATATAACGTAATATAATATATTATACCACTCTAGAGAGAGAGAGAGAGAGAGAGAGAGAGAGAGAGGAGATTTCAACTTTACCCCAATCCAGAACCATTTAGAGGAGTTTGAATTAATTACCTTCCAGATTAGCAAGCTGATATCGAATTGTCCGCCATTGTAGGACGAAGTTGGCGAAATCGCAGCTCCAATTGCAATCCTACTGTTCGTCTGAACGAAACCCGAACACAGTAAATTGTAGCATCCAGTTGCTTGATACGAATCAGACTGCATATCACATATACATAATTAATTACTTATTTTTTATTAACTGATTAATTATTTAAATATATGAGACCGATCAAATATCAAAATGGAAATAATGTAATAATAATAATATAAAACAAACTTACAGTCCAGTAAGTGAAGAACCTTGGATAGCTGTCGCCGTACAGCTCCGGGCTAACCTGTGGAATTGAAGTTGATAAATTTCAGCATACATATATAGCTAGCTACATAATTTCAAGCATCCAATGAATTAATTCAGATGGTAGCCGATTCTTTGAATGCATGTATATATATACACAGGCACTAAATTTACTGAATAAGGGGCTGAAGTTGGTTTTGAAATTCAAATTCCTAACGTTAAATCTTGCCAATTAAATAGAGAGGTCTGAATTTAGAGAATAATATTACCTTTGTCTAATGGACAAGTTTTAACGGTAGGGATCACAATTTTAAAACCAACTTCAGCCTCTTATTCAAATTTCTTACCACGGAAGCCGTGTTAATTCTTAGTTATTTTATTATTATTATTATTATTATTTTAGGTAATTGGCTGCAAAAGCAAAGCTTGTCTTAAACGGGTGGCATTTTTTCAGTCAATTATAGATATGTAAGGAAATATTCATTGCTGATAGAGGAGAAATTAAGAAATCGAACTAGCCTGCCAACCAGCTTCAATGGTGTTAAGATCGTCCCCAAATGAGCCGGAGATGACCCACATCTGTGATAAGCTGAACTCGTATTGATTAGCCACGCGTGGTGCCCATACGTTTATACTGGCTTTTGCTCCATAGTACTCTTCTCCGCTCACGTATCCCACCGCATGCTGCAACCCAACCTCCCCAAAAATGGTTTCAGAAAATTGATTTTAAAAATATCTTTATTTATTACTCTTGGACTTCTTCTGAATGAAAAAAGTTTTAATGAAACAAAAATTGAAAAAAAAAAAAAAAAAGCTATTTCTGAAACCAATAACCAAACAATGCTTTTAAAGTCCTTGGATACTGAGAGAGTAGACCGTCTGCTCCTAAACAGACCATGAAATTCTGTGGTTTCTGATGGTAGAAATCGGGTACACAAAATTAAAAGAGTGAAATAATTAACTGACAGCTGGAAAAAAATTCTAAATTTGGTCATGAACAGTAACCAAAATTCTTAATGCTAGTCCTTAATTAATTGCTCCTGAATCAAAGCGATTACTCCAAACTAAAAAAAAAAAATACTGAAAAGAACTTTTCATCTTAATAAAAACGAAAATCAAAATGGAAAACCGTAGTTGGTAGTTTACTAATTGTTTACAGAAGTAAAGATTCAGAAAAAGGTGCAGAGAAATCACAAAAACCGGCTACTAAATTTGCTTTCGAACTTGTAAATTCCAGTGTTTTTATTTGAGGCTCCATTTCAAGCAGAAATTACTAACCTCATGGCCATTGCTAGAAGTGTCTCGTCGAACAGGCCTTGTGATTTTCCTTGCAAATCCTCGGAAGGAGCTAGCTCGGAGAATATCTTGTTCAGTTGTTCTTCTAATTGGAACTGTTCCTTCTGGACATGATTCGCCCGACAAGCTCCATAGCTGAAAATTTTCTGAAGCCGTCCCTGTTGGGTGATGCCCTTCTGGTCTCTCTGGTGGATCCTGTCGGTCAACTCATCAAAAAATGTCCAAAACTTGCTGAGCACCAAACAAGAATTTTTTTTTTTTTTTTAAATCCCCTCTTCCAATCAACGTAAATAAAAATAATTCAGCTATGTATACCAGTGGCTTTTTCCCTCTCAGTTCAGGATGATCAAATGCAGGTTGTTGATGAGATACTACGCAATCTATTAGATCACCATCAGGACTCTGTAATTGAAGACAAAATCTTCAAACAATTTGTTCCGAGAAGCAGGCTTAGAAAGAAACCCTGGGAAAATGGCATTTGGGAGGAAATGAAATTACCCGAATGGTCTTCACAGGAGGTTTATTGATTTTCCTGAGATGAGCTCTAATCCTCTTCAACTTCTCTAACTCTTTGCCTGACCGAAAAGTCTGATTGGCTTGACTGTAGCTGCCGGATTCCGAGGAATGGACTGGACAGAAGGAGGAAGTGACAAAGAGAATGAAAACAAAAATGGAAATGATTGGGGAGGAGATCTTGTAGTAGAGGCTAGGACCCATGCTTGAAGAATTTGAGTATCTTGTTTCTTCTACCGTTGACTGTTTGTGTTTTTGTGCACTGGTGCCCTGTCTTCTTCTGTGATCAAAATTGCACCAAATTATTCTTTGAGTTTTTGTCCATTCAAGCACATCTCCCACCAAATCCATCGAAACACAGCACAAGAAACCCAATTCACCCTCTCACCATTTCCAAAGCTTCAAAACCCCAGAATATCAAATCTTCTCTCTCTCCCTCTAACCTTCTACTACCTTGGTTTATGTTCTAAGACCTACAAGTCTCCGACATGAGCTAATAATAAAACAGACAAATGGGCTGTGTTTTTTTAGAGTTTTACCCATGTGGGTGTGGGGAAATAAATACAGGGTTGTGATCAAAACATGCACGAATTTTAAATTTCTGAAAGAAGGATTTGAGGGGGGGGGGGGAGAGAGAGATAATTGGGTGGGTGTGTTTCCAGTCTCCAATACAAGGACTGAACTCTTTTTCTTTTTTGTATGGGGGTGCATAATGGGCATTGATGATTTCTGTTATTCTTTACTTTGGCTCTGAGGACAGGGGGGAATTACACTTGAGTCTGGGTTTCCAAAGTTCTTTGCTTTGGCTCTCCCTTTCTCACCTCCCTAGATGTTCCTTGTGTCAGCCTCCTTATTTCTTTTCTAAATTCTATTTTTTAAGAAAATATTTATAATTTCTTTTTTATTTTTTAATCAGAAAAACATAGTAGCTAGTAGTGGTCTTTGGAATTTTTTTTTATTTTCAAATAATAAGATTAAATTTATTAAGTTTATTAACTTATACTTGTTTTTCCTTATCTCCCCTTTCCCATACAAAGCAAATTAATTAATAGATTAACAAAGGCATATATAGCTATCCGTTGATTTTCTAAAATTTGTTCAGATTAAAGTATGGCTTTAATTTGGTTTTGGATAATTGAAAAAATTAATGAATCATATTCTCCTGCCATACTATGGCCCCATTTGAAGGAGCAATAAAAAAAAAAAAAAAACACAACTTTTGAGATTTTTAGGTGTTTGGTAAAATATTAAAAGGTACTCTTTTTACTGGGTTGGCAATTTATTAAAATACCAACTTTCAAAACATCAATTTTTGTTGAGTTGACTGGAATATAATGGTCATTTTACTTTAATTTAACTCAAAAGTTATCAAAATTTTTATTAAATACCTAAAAATTATCAAAAATTATTAAAAATTTTTCTTTGTTTTACTAAACACATGAAAATTATCAAAAATTATTAAAAATTTTTATTTAATTTACCAAACATACAAAAAAGTTCAAATACCAACTTCTGTCAACAAATTATGAAAAGTTAGTTTAAATTTTACTTCCATAGAATAAATAAGGGTCGTGGACCACTCCTAGCATAGTCAAACCCAAATGAGAAATCGAGATCTATACAGGGCTGTTTAGTTTTCTAAGGGAATGGAATTTTCTTTCATGCCAAACAACCACAAAGAAACCCTTTTTAAGCTGTCGTTTTCTGTGCATGGGGTGGCGAGTTAATTTTTGTTTTTAATTCTAATAAATTGATGTCGTTGGGCGTGCTGTGCTGGCACGCGTACTTGGTATTGCAAGCCTCCATGCATGTGCATGCGCGGATTAGATTGCTTCTGTTTCGGCTGTCCACACATTGCCTTGCTGTAGCTATAGCAAGAATATAAGGTCCAGGTAAATACTTTCATTATTCCATACCACAGAGAATTTATAAACGAAAAAAAAAAAAAAAAAACAAAATGAAACAATAATAATGTGATCGTGATAGTGGATTTTCAGTTTAAAATAATAAGTTTATGTTTAAGTGATACCTTCTGTTATTTATTTATTTACTTATTTTCTTTTTTGTATAACATTATTTTAAAATATGCTCTTTTGAGTACATTTGATTTGTTAAAAATTATAAAAAATTTTTATAAATTATTTATTTTTTATCTTACTAAACGAATTATAAACTCACAAATTATCTTATTTTATTTTACTTTTTTGTCACTCTCAATGCACTTTTTATCTTTCTAAACCATTCAAATTTACGATTAAACTGGTATTTTCAGCCAACAAAATTTCATGTGAGCAATCTTTAGTGATTAAGTAGCATAAAATTTATTAATTTCAAATTCATAAATTGAGTGAACAGCGTTTTTGGCTTCTGTCTTGGATTGTCGGCCAAAGTTTACTCAATTTATGACGAATGTTTCAGGTTCACACCCACTTCCAACAATGAAGGGATATATTGTGGGAGGCATAAGTACTAGGTTGGACTAGGTTGATGATTCTCGACTCGGTTTCAGTTACATCCATAAACAAAACTATGCTGCTTCTGTGATCGTTAGGTCTATATTGCTTCCGTGACCATCACAGCTCTCTCTCTCTCTCTCTCTCTCTCTCTCTCTCTAATATATATATCTCTAATATTGGTGTTGCGTTGTGTGGCTATTTTCATTGCATGTCCAGGATAATGGGAGACAAGGGAGAGACTTTGATCAATTTCTAAGTACAAATATATGATCTGAATATATTTGTATGTATATGAAATTTAGAAGAAAAAATAGGACTGCAAATATAACAAATAGGACTGCAAATATATTTTTAATCCAGCTAGATTAGTTAATTTAACAAATAAGTTGACCTTGTACCAAAAAAAAAAAAATAATTTTGTTTACTAAATGAACTGAACAGCTGGACTCTTTCAGTATTTATATCTATAATTAAATAATAAATATTTAAAATATAATAATATATAAATTGTTTCGTATTTATGTTGTAATATTTTTTTTTGTATTTAATTTTGGAACTTTAATGTTATGTTTGGCTGACAAAAAAATATAACTCAATATTTTGCAATCCTTCAATAGTTTTTAAATGAATTGGACAATCATCTACAACTAAGATAAGTTTTCTCGCATATATTTGTGTCTCGAGCCATTGAACATATTTTTCAAATAAGACTCTAGTCATCCCTGCTCGTAATATATACTCGTAATATGTAGAAGTTAATATTTATTGGACACTAAAATAAATATAATAAAATACATCAATAACTAGTTATTTTGATTTATGAAACATGAAAATTAATGTTTCTCATTAGTCATTCATGCCAACCGCGTTAAACTACGTCGTTTCATGTGGTACCTGATTTTATGTATTTGTAATAATCATATTAATGTTCTGTTGTGACAACACCAAGGATAGGGATGCCTTCACCAATACAATATTCTCTAGCTAGGTCTCTTTTTACGGCTGCCAATGATGCTGGCCACTTTCCCTTGCCGTCTTCCCCTCTTTTTTTATTTCTCTTTTTTCATCAGTAATTAAATTACAGTGCATATTATATGTTACAGTGTTACTTTTTCGTATTTGTGCACTAATTATTCCAAAGTATGAAAAGTTTTGCATCACCAACCCAACCCTGGACCAAACTGGTATAGAATTAATTAGTTTCACACTACTGCTTCTCCAACTTGCATGTTAACCATAAAATCCCTACTTATAAATCTTTGTGTGAGAATTTGCCAGGCCAGCACCATGATCTACCCTTTTATTTTGATTTTTTAATTAGTATTTTTATTTCAAAAAAATTTCGATAAATGTAACTAAATTCTTCCAAATTTAATTGATCTGGCTGAAAAATTAATTAAGGATGCAAAGAAATTTAGTCGGCTAACATTTGTTTGCCTAAACTTTGTGTTTAAGCTCAACTTATTTATTAAATAAATGAATTTAACCATGCCTGAATTATTCATGAGTGATAAATTTTGTTTATTATCCTACTTACATGAGACATTATTTATATTTTCAATATGACATAATTAGACAAGTAGTTATTATTTTTATTAGTACATTATTAATTTGTATTACTTTAATTTTATAATATTAAATCATTACAATGTGTTATTTATCAATTTTAAGTCTATTAAATTGAATGGTGTGACAATTCAATATATATTTTTTTAATTGTAGGATGTAATATTTCAAAAAGTAATTATTGATATAGAAACGGTCTATCTAAAAATTTAATAAATTGTGATACAATTTTTAAAATGAAAGACACATTACCTCGCTCATAGCGTAAACACAATAATTAAATATGTTAATATATTTTATATGGAATAATCATATTTTGCTTTTTACACTTAACTATAACAAGGAAATCTCTACACTTTTAATTTGTTGCAATGTGTGATTTTTTTTTTAAGTTTTTATTTGAAAAGAAATTTTATCAATTAGAAACACGGTCATTTTTAAGGGATAAAAAAAGTAAAAGAACCATCTTTCTTTCATATTTTATGCAGAAAAAAAAGAACTAAGGTAGCATTTGGTTTATTTTTTTGTTTTTTGTTTTTTGTTTCATGTGTTAAAAATATCAAAACGAAGAAATATAAAATATTTTGTTTTCTTTGTTTTGAGATTTTTTTTTTTTTGGTTAAAAACTCTCAAAACGAATTTTTACCATTTTTCATTTCATGTTTAAACTTATTTTTTATTTTCGAAAATAAATTTCAAAATTAAAAATAAGCAAATGGGTTTTGAGCTGTTTTCCTTATTTTTAAAATCATAAAATAAAAAATGAGTTCAAAACAGAAAATAGAAAACAAAAACAGAAAACAAAAAATAGAAAAATAAACCAAATGACACATAAAAAACTCATTTTTCTTTGTTGCATATGTGATATAATATTTGATATGTTCAAATATTGATTTTTTTTTTATTAAATACTTACTTGTGACCTTATATATATTAAATATATACGAGTGAACGAAAGTGAGTTCTTTTTTCTAGAATATGGAAGAAATTAAAATACGAAGTTTTATGTTTAACACCTTAAAAAATAATTATGTGGCTAGCTAGTGAACAATCCAAATGGAAGTTTACAGAACTTCTCTATATAATTAATGTGTTAGGATAAAATTAATTAACATATACTGTAACAAACCAATTATAAGGGGTTTATTGGTTACAATTGAAAATGCAAGTCATTAAATGAGGTTTGATATAAAATATAAATACACAAAGTGTAATTTAACATATTTTATGCGTATGCTATTTAATTAAATATATAAATATTAAATGAGTCAAATTTCCTGAAAATGTGCTAAAGAATATTTAAACCTGACTTATTTACCAAAAATTTTAATTTGTTTATTAATACTTAGCTCATTTACTAAATAAACTAGTAAAGCACAACTCTTAACCGGTCGACCTTGTGCTTGTTGATTAATGATTGGATTGATTTGGAGCGACACTAAACTTTAACAAAGCCTTAGTTATTTTCTGTAGAGGGACAACATATATATATATATATATATATGCGTACACATTTGTATTGAAAAAGCTTACTTGTAATGAAATCACCATATTTTTGCGCACCAAACATTTCATAGGTCCAAATTAGATATCGAAATGAGTTGCAGATTTGTTAACAATTTAATTACAAAAGCTATGCCGATGAGTTAACAAAAAGTTAACTAATTGAGCTTCTTTTAGGCACCTCTTGGAGGTGCAAAACGTAATAAAAAGTCAAACCAACATGATTTTCCAAGTTAAAACAAATAAAATGGGTTATATAATAATTCATGAAATTGCTCAGTGGTTGGTTTGCATTGCAAATCTTAAACCAAATCAAACCAAACCAAGTCTTTTCCCACTAGGTGGGGTCGGCTATATGGATTTATCGACGCCAATTAAACTATTTAGGGGCATGTCCTCCGATAAATCTAGGTAGATCAGGTCATGTTTAATAGTTTCTTTCCAGCTTCTCTTGGGTCTTCCTCTACCTCTCTTACTCCTGGTAATCTCCATACTTTCACACCTTCTAACAGGTGCCTCTGCTGGACGCCTTCTAACATGGCCAAACCATCTTAATCGGTTTTCTCTCATTTTATCTTCAATCGGTATTATTTCTACTTTGCCCCTAATCTCCTCGTTCCTAATCTTATCTTGTTTGGAAAAAAGAAGAAGAAATGATTGGGCTAAAATGGTGTGTGCAGGTGAAAGCCATGAGATGAGATGGTGCTAGTATAATTTGCTAGACATGTTAGAAACACATGGCGTGTTCTTAGGTGGAAGGGTCGAGGAAGATTGGTTGCTGAAGAAGAAGAACAGGACACAGTGTTGAGAGTTCTCATATTAGTTGTAGAAAAAATTGGTGGTCAATATATAAATACAAAAAAACTCAAGTCATGAATTAGATTTGGAGATGGGATAAGTTCAAGACCAATTCACACAAATATAAGAATAATATAAGAATACAATTCTTTTCACAATCAATGTAAAAACACCCTAACATGTAGTCAATATATATACATACAGATCCCATAAATGCAATAGCTTTGGTTTTTGAATTTCTACAGGAAAAACATATAATGAGAAAAATGCCAAAAGTGCGATTAATTGGCACTGTAATTATTAATAGGTTAGATTTGATTCCAATAGTCACATTGTCACATCTGAAAACCATAGATGAAAATTAACTAGTTATAATGTTCGAGAGAAGAAGAAAAGCTGAATTCACTGTAATATATGTATATACATGTCGAAGAAAAGGTTGCACAAAGAAAATCTAATGAACTAAGGGCATGTCTCTTGTGTCGGGTGTGCAGAAATACCAACAATACAAAGCATGGGCTTTAATGCACAGATGTATCACTCTTTTATTGCACCGTCAGTCTGGAGTCAATTGGTCCCCTAGTCTCTGGGATTTTCTGGGAGCAAACATCTGATCGTGAGCTTGTCTTTTGGACCACTGATAATAATAACAACAACAAGGGTTATGAATAGGACTGTTAATTGTTCAATATCATTTTTCACTATCGATTTCTTTATGTGTGAATTTCGCACGAGTTTATACATATATACGTACACTAGAGGTCAACACTAACATTAGTCTAATAATAACAAAGTAAAATATTTTCTTTCATAATCTTTTTTACCAAAAAATAGGATTAAAATGATATAATAATAATATTTATATAATATAAAAAAATTTTTAGTGAATTAGATTTTTAAAAGTCATTAATTAGCCTACATGCATATCACATCATTATAGTGAATATGAGAGTTTTTAGTGTTCCGCTTTTCCTAAGCTTGTTCAAGTAATTTAAATGAATATGAATATTCAAAACATTAAATAATAATTTTTTTATTTAAATACTAATTGTAAACTTTTTAGGTTTGCCGGGGTGTTTCGATTTCTAAAAAATACTAGAAAAATTTTAATTTTTACTAATTTTTTTTTTTTTTTACTTTTACTAATCAACTAAATGTTATCATATGTTACTTTTGCACCAACTGTAATTTTGATTTCTTTTTTTTTTTTTTGACAAATCAAACACTAGTTCACAATGGTAGTATGTATGTAATATAATTAGAGATGGAAACGAGTTAAGTCGAGCCAAACTTTAATTTATTTGAACTCAATTTCAAATTTAATGCAAGTTTGAGCTCGTCTCAGGAAAAGAAAATTTAGATTCGAGATCGACTAGCGAATAATTTGATTAAACTAAAACGATATCATTTTAGTCTAACATATAATAAATAAATTTAATAAAAATAATATTACAAAATGAAAATATTATAATTTATATGTAAATTATTTTTTATTGAACTATCTTACAGATTTTCGAGTAGAGTTTTTTTGAACTTGAGTTCGATCTCAATTCTAAACAACCTACAAATCGAACTTCATTTGAGTGTGCTTTACTCACGAACTAAGCTCGAATAGCTCAAAAGGAGTCCAAAAAGAGTTCGATTGTTTCTACTCCTAATTATAGTATTTTTAGTTGTCGTGAGTAAAATAGGGAGGGGTTGTCTCAAGCCAATTATTATCGACCTAGATCCTAAATGCATGTAATTTTTAAATGGTTTTACACTTAGAGCTAATCAAGCGTCACCAAGTTATTGTATGACATGGGTTTGAGTCATTTAAAAAAAAAAATAATACCTAACATACTGCAGCTTGTTAAGACAATTATTCAAGAAAAGTCAAGTTAGGACCTGTGGCAGAAAAGGCTATGAAGTTTATTATTATTATTTTTTAATGTGTTACAAGGTTTTTGACTGCATTGGCCACAGGAGGACAGTTGAATAGAATATCAAAGGTCACTTCAAAACAAATTTGTCCCAGTTGTTTTTACTTTTTGCAAATCAATTCAAAGTGTAATTAATGTTTGGTCCTAAAAAAATTTGTGATTAATGTTAATTAAGGTTTTTTTTTTTGGGGGGGGGGGGGAGTACAAGTATAATATTGTGGGTCCTCGTGTAAGCATCTCGACAGGTTATGGTCTGAACACCCGGTCCATTGTCGGCCCAAATTGAAAGCCACTGAAAAGGGAAAGTCGGCCTACAGTTGACCAAGACAAGACCCGTTTCTCTTAGGAGTGGTCTTGAATTTCAGTTTCAACAAAGCCCCGGGCATTGACGCTTCAGAGTCCCTTTTCTCTAATTCTCCCAATGGGTTATAGCCTTATATGTAACCTCTCTCTCTCTCTCTGTCTGGAGTTAATTCCTTGTAACCCTTGACAGCGGTGAGCCACGAATAATGCCGCAGTATGCACAAATTCTACGGAGGAGAGAGGGTACTGTGGTACAAAATATAAATACATACTCAAAAGAACAGAATTTATTACGTAGAATCACGTCTTCCTTGTTTGTACATGTAAGGGTACCGCCGTCCAAAAATAAATATACACACATAGAATAAGAGGGATAAAAATCACAAGTGTTTTACACGTTATATAGTCCGTTGATTTAATTAGAGAGGAGTCGCGGCTACAATTAATTCTGGTCAACATTAATTTCTGGTGGGCTTGAATTCCGACCCCAAAAGGAACTCCACTTAGCTTTATCATAATCATATCGATCCCCACTAGAAGCACCCTTCACTATCGAAGAAGACTGAAATGTAAAAGGATGTAAATGTAAACTTCAACGAAGAAGTAAGAAGCTTCACAGGCATGATCTGATTTGATTGCCAACTAAGAATCAAAAAAATTGACAACACATCCATCTTTCACTCAATTCATCAGGAAATGAATAATTATATTCTTTCGAAATTTTTGTTAATTTTAACTTGCCGCAATAACATTCTTCGGTTAAAATATGAGAATTAATGAAAGCAGACATAAAACTATCTTCTTTAGACTTCGTAATATGATTTTTCTTTCTTTTTTTTTTTTTTTTTTACTTTTTTTTTTTAACTTGTTAACCAAACAAGGCGTAAAATGAGAAAACAAAATAAATAAAGAGGCAGCCTTTCTTGGATTATAAATATTTATAAAATTTAAATTTTTTACTTACTTAAGGAGTTACAAATTTATAATTTTTTATCAATTTATATATATATATATATATATATATTTCACTCCAAACACTCACATACAGTAAATTTGGCATTTGCGCTTTCTTGTTAGAAAGATGTCAAAGCATCTGAGCTTGGAATGGTTGGAAAGGAGAATGATGGTAAAGAGAATTCATCCCACTTAAGTGCCACATCAAAAGAAGAGAATAGAATCATGAGAAAGAACGCTAATAGTTTTAAGAGCTCAGATGATGGCTCCACAGCCCAGGAAACCATATTAGTTGTTGGAACTTTTATATATCCACAGAATGAATCCGGTACCATTGAGAAATTAAGGCCCCGTTTGGCGTAAGAAAAAATAAGGTAAATTGAGATAAAATGTAGTTTGGAGTTAATTTTGGCGCCACTTTTTTCTAAAAATGCGCAAACCGTGGGAATGATTTGTCAAATCCGTTTCCACGGATTCAAAAAAATTCACAAAAAATAGCGATAATGGTACTCGTTTGAAAGCTCTCGACACGAAAAATATGATTGTATAAAAAATTTATACATTCGGATAACCTACTTCCAGATTTTTTATTTTTTTAGCGAAATATTGAAATTTTTTGAAATTAGTGATGACGGAAAAATTAAAGATAAAAGAGTTGTTAGAGATTTTCAGTACTTTTTTATGCCAAACGCAGCCTAAATAGAAATATTCTCTATTTCCCCCTTTTTTCTTCTCCCCCTCTCTCATTTCATTCTATGTATAAATGCTAGCAATAATACGTGTCTACAACTCTGAACAAAATCAGTACTAAATTTTTTATATAGTTGAAATTTTGAACAAAATAATTTAAATTTAAAAAAATATAATAATTCATGAGTTTTAATTTTTTTATTCAAAACTTTAGGACATAACAGATATTACATGTATTTTGGTCTTTCTCTCCAATTAATGTTTCATAAGTAACATAAAAGAAAACACAAATTATAGTATTTTAATTCGAAATGTTCAATTTCTTAGAAATTTGGGCCGAATTTAAGTTATAGTTTTGATTGTATATGATTTCTACCTAACCGTTTTGTGAGATAAATGGTAATAGGATCCACTAAAATGAGAATTGAGCGGGAAATTAAAAATATAAAAATGATCTCAATCGTTGAATAAAAGAAAAAATAATTCTTACCCATTACATCTTAATTTGTGAGAGTGACATTTTCAAAAAACTGTTCTGTTTTGTTATAGATACGAGTCATTTGTATTTTTATATCCTCTTATCTCTATATGCATATCACACAAGTATATATATATATATATACACACACATAAGGCCGATACTAGTTCAATCACGGTAATCGGGACTAATTCAATGTGAACTTCATTCGTATAAATGACTAAAATTGAACAACTGCGAATATAATATAAAAAGACCTCCGGGAAAGGGAAGTGAGGAAGAGATTAAAGGCTTGAAACCATGGAATAGCAACGTCCAGCAATGATTGTGTCTAAAGAAGAATGGCCACCTTTCTTAGCCCAGCGAGAGTCCTCAAGTTTAATGGGATTATATATTTTCCACGGGATGATTGTCAAAAAAATACCTTTTTTTTTTTTTTTTCTCTCGACGATGGAATGTCAATTTAATTTTAATTATCAAATGTAATTTCATTGGAGACGCGACTTTGAAACACAATTTCCATTGAACTTATGGCTTAAATTCATTAAAATTGTGTTTGTAAACCACGATTTTTGTTTGAAAACTTTTAGATATAAAAAGCAATTGCAATTTACATTTTTTTTTTTTTTGTTATGATAAATGAACTTGACGAACAAGCTTAACGCTAAACCAAAGTCAACGAATATGTTCATTTTGGTCAAAAAAAAAAAATTCAAAAGCTAAAAGGGTACGATTTTACAAAGTGAGGGGTCATACATTAAAATGTGTCAGCTGACCACCCACCATTTCGAAAGTAGAGATAATTTTTCAAAATCATGATTAAGAGGGGGTTTAGAAAATTGTGGGAAGGAAATGTTCGTTTCCTTTTGCCAACTTCGTTTTTGGCATGCATGGTATGGCATATGGCATATGGAATGCTTGGGGCCATCATCCCTATCCTTCTTGTTACATCATCAAGCATGTGCATCATGATGATGATGTTCTCCCATGCCCAATTGAACTCTATTAACAACACACAAACCTTTCTTCCCACGTTAGCTTCCATGGTCGCGAAACACGCATCATAACCTCGATTGATTATGTCCCCTGCAGCTTATCTTTTTAATTAAGGTTTATTATTCCTATTTCAAATTAGAGAGCAGTGCTACAGTGGATCGCGATGTTCATTCTCAATCGTTTCTTTACGTGGATCTCGCACAGAAGCTCATCATCAAATGTATGATCGATCGAGATTTTGGGATTCAACAATTACAATTATACCAAGCAATAATATTTCTTTTCAAACTCTCATTTTTAATTCCGTCAATCTTATTTAGAGGTGCACAATCGAATTAGTGAAAAATTTCGTCAATTTTTTTTGAATTAATGATTCAATTATTATTTAAAAAATTAAAAAAATTAAGCAATTTGATTTGATTTGTGATTTAAAAATGTGACTAATCGAACTAATCTAATATTGTTGAATGTGTAAATTATTTAAAATATGTGTTAAACTTTTTTTAAATAAATAAATAAATAATTTTAATCAAATATTCTACTCATTTGTGTATTTTACAAGAAAATACATAATCATAAAGGCATGTATGTTGAAATACTTTTACTCAAAGATATTAGTAACATTATTTAATTAGTGCAATTGAGAGTCCTTAGATTAGAAAATATATTTGACTTTAATTTAAGATAATCATTTTTTTAAATTATTACAAGCATGATTTAAGATTGTAATTTGTTCTACATTTTCAAGTAATCTTAATTAATTAAAAACAACCGATAATATTAGGAATCCTAATAGCCTGTTTGAGTCGAAAGGTTTAGACAGAAAGTGAAGAGTTTGGGGTGAAATGGTAATAATTAATGTATTGTTGGGATTGAAAGGTTTAGAAGGAACGAAAAGAGAGTGAAGATTTAGAGGGATTTATTAAATCTTCCATTCAAGCGTGCTATAAAAGTACGGAATTTCTTGATAAATTTTTTTCACAAAATTATTAAATCGAATTAACCCAAAATAATGGTTTAATTTTTTTTTAATTGAATGGATTAACCCAAAACCTTATAAACCGATGATTTGTAATTTGGTTGAGATTTTGGTACTAAGTTTAGCGAATCGAATCCTATGCAATGCCAAACCATACCTATGACAAACATTTAGGGCTCATTTAATTTGTTTTTTTATTTTTTGTTTTTTGTTTTTGTTTTCTATTTTTTGTTTTGAATTCATTTTCTATTTTACGCTTTTGAAAATAAGAAAAAAAAATCAAAACGTATTTAGTTACTTGTATTGTCAAAATTTATTTTCGAAAATAGAAATTGGATTTACATATAAAATGAAAAATGACAAAAAATCGTTTTGAGTGTTTTTAATCCAAAATAAGAAAAGTTTCAAAATAACGAAAATAAAGTATTTTGTGTTTCTTTATTTTGAGATTTTTTAAACATAAAATGAAAATAGAAAATAGAAAAACAAACCAAATACCACCTTAATTTCCCATAAAAAATGGAATCGTTGTTTGGGTAACTAAACTAAAAAATTCCTTGGGCTGCTAATATATGGGCTGGGTTTGAAGTTTAGAACCTTATCTCTGGCTGCTCCAAACGACGTCCCTTTCTTTGGGCCATTGGATTAGCCACACAACTGCGATGCGGTCCCATAACCATGGATCAAATTAAGGGGAAAAACAAAAAGAGAATTACTTTTTTGTACACAATTTTATGATTAATTAAGATTCCATTTATTTTGAAATAATTTTTTTTTTTTTTACATTTAAATAAAATTTTCATGGGAAAACATTTTCCTTCGAATTAATTTCCTCGTACATTTTCCGGTATTTGGCACCCTAAAAAAAATAATTTCCTCTTGACGAAGACCTCGCAGTCTCATCTCCTATGTCGAGTTTGAGAATATAAAAAGACTAATAATTTACACCCGGAGAGCAAAGTCCAATCACTTTTGTTGCTGCCATTTACCTCTTAAGAGGTTGCTTGAGGTTTCGGTTTCAACGTTGGTCGATGCTCTGTTTTGGTGTTCCATCTTCCATCAAAATTAGTCTGTTTTATCGTTCCTTCTTGCAGTTGAAATCTGTCCTGATTCATTTTGCTCCTTAAAAAAGAGAACATTAATTAAGAGAAGGGGCGAGTTACGGATTTTTTCAAAGTAAAACAATTATGAGATTTTGATAATAGATATTCTTTTTGAGAAAAAAATGGTACTCTAATGTTATTTGAAAATGATGCGCCTCAACACATCCAAATCATTTAATATTTTGATTGAAAATTTTGATTACATAACTTATTCAAACCATGATCTCTCTCTCTCTCTCTCACACACACACTACCACTGAAAAAATTCCAATTAAATCCCCTTGTTTGGTGTTTCCAACTTATTTTAAATAAGTTTATGTCGTTTAAATAATTTTACTTTATTTTATATAACTTTTTCACTATTTTTTGGTGTAATTTTTGTTATGCTATTCGCATTTTAAAAAAACAACATTAATTGTTAAGAGAGAGAGAGAGAGAAAAATTATTTACAAGAAAAATGAACATAAAAAGAATTTTTTTTTTAATATTTGAGGTGACTAATATCATACCATGAGATTTTTTTTTTTCAGAAATTAAAAATCATAATAATATAACATGATAGTAGACTTGTTATTTTAAAAAAGAAAATAATTTTGTTTACAATACATTTTTATTGTAACAATACTACCGTCCACATTCTTATCTAATTTTCATAAAAAAATTCTTGGCTAACATTAGGGTAGGAATAAGATATGATATATATATTAATTTGAAAGACAGAAGGAAATTGAGAACAAGGAAGATCAATGCATGCATGCTTATGCCTTCCTCATTCCTATACGAAACGCAACAACATCCACATAATTAATTAAACCAGACACCACCCACCAACCCCTTCACAACCCTCTCCTCTTCTGTACTCACCGCCACCGCCACCGCTTTTAATAATTAATTACCTCTGCGTGGCCACTGCCATGCAGTTGGTGGCGTGCCTAAACAAGAGGCTGGTAGGCTCGGCCAGCGGCCGGGTAAGGAGTCCACCCGCTTCCTTGATCGCGGTGGAGCACTCATAAAACAAGCTCTCGGCGGCCTGAAGCCGGTCGAGTACGACGTAACGGTCGGCGTTAAGGTAAGTCGGGGCCTCGTTAAGGTTGGACAGGGCGTTGCCGAAGTCCTCGGTGCAGAGTGACACCGCGCCAGACTCTTTGGTAGCGCCGTCATGGGGGACGGTAGCGAGCTTCTTGCTGATGGCATCTAGCTGCGGCATTACGCGGTTGGCGACGTCGATGGTCGCCTGGACGGCTTTTTCGATCGCTTGGTCCTGGGTGGCGGCGCCGCCAACCATGGCAGTGCAGAGGGCCCTGTAGTCGGCGGTCAAGCACCATTTGTTGATGCCTCTGTATTTGGCTTCGGCTCCCGGTGTAGCTCCTGGTGTAGCTGCGAAGAGCGCCACCACGGCCACAATGAGCAGCGAAACTTTTCTGGATTCCATTTATGCCTTGGAGTTATTGCAATCTCTCTTTTTCCTTTTTCCTTCTGATTTTATGAATTTATTTATTTTTAATGCCCCTCTCTCTCTCTCTCTCCAGGGCCTCCCCGTGTCTAGACTTTGAAACAGGAGTGGCCACAATGGTTGAGAAGAAAATGATGGTTAAAATGAGGTTAATTTGGAGGAAGTCCGAGAGACTGCTTTTATTCTTGATTTGTTTTTGATATTTTTAGACCCAAAAACTTCAAATTTGGGTTGCATTGTAAGGTTCGCCTTGATTGCAGGTGCGTGAGTCTTTTGTGGTTGCAATCATTGGTTGAGAGAGAGAGAGAGAGAGAGGGAGAGAGAGAGAGGGAAACGCAGACTAGAAATCGGCACCATTCCACAAAGTTTTGAATTGGTTTCGGAGAAGAATACCACACCAAATTTTCCGTAATTTTAATTTAATTTAGGCGATAATTAGCTGTCTATATAGGACTTTAAAAAATAGTTAAAAAAAAATGTTCTCAATTTATACATCCTGCCTGTTAATTTATAGTCTAACAGACTAAGGTAGCGTTTGAGGAAAAAAAAAAAAAGGGTAACTGAGTTACCAACTGTTAATTTTTAGTTTTTTTTTTTTAAATAATCAAATACATCTTCTTATATTTTAATTTTTTAATCTTAAAAAGTAAATATGTCAAATTAACAAAATGTTAAAAAATTAGGTACTAAAAAATAACTTTTTTTTTTCCAAAAAACAAATAACTTTTTAATAACTAACTAATAGTCAGTTGCAAATATATATATATATATATATATATATATATTAATTTTTTTTGCTTCTCAAACTAAGTTTAAGCGCTCGTTTGGACAAAAATAAGTTACTAGCTACTAACATTTGATTTTTTTAAAATAACTAAATTTATCTTTTTTTACATTTTAAACTTTTTATTTTTAAATCTTTGAAAGTAAAAATATCGAATTAACAAAAAATTAAAAAATGAACTACTAAAAAGTTAGCTTGTCACTTTCCAATTAAAAAAATTAAAAAAAAAAGAGTTAACTTGTTTTCTTTTTAAACACAGCCTAAAAACCTTTTTTATTCTCTCGACACAATTAATCGCGAAAATATTCGGTTCTTTTCAATAACACGCCAACGTGAACGGAAAGGGCATGAGGAACAATTTCACAAGGAACTCCCAATTCAGTGCACTGGATTTGGCGTCTATAAATTTTATATTCAGTTCGTTGTAAATTGGTATCTAGTGGAAAATTTTATGAAAACGTATGGCACATTTATGGGTTTAGTATTCTAAAATATAAATTAATTAAGATACCTTTTGTGTTATTTATATTACTACCATGCATGCATGGTACACATCATCCTAACAAAATGTCCTGCAAATTTTTGAAGGAATAGTATTTTCCATTGGTATAATATATATCCTATTACTTCGACCATAAATTTTCAGAAATAAAAAAATTCAGGAAAATAGAAGACATTATATATAGTTGCTTAATTAATTCGGCCACATACATACATTGGATCCCGTTATACATGGTTCTTGACCATGAGAAGAAGTGTATATATAAAAAAAAAAAAAATTCGTTAATGCGTTAGATTTGGACTTTACAACAAAAAAAATTAATGGTCCCTACTTTTAGGGAAAAAATTTAATTTTGGTCGTGGATATATGAAAAGCGTAAAGTTATGCTACAGAGGTTTCGTTTGGAGCCACACAAAATAAAATAAAATCTTACAAATCTCTATAAACACGAATTACGAGACAGTAAAATTTAAATTCTTCATTCACTGCACGAATTACGAGACATTTACTTTTACAATTTAATTTTATTTTATACACTTTTATACAACTCCAAACACACCCAGATTTTGAGCGCTAGATTTTTCCATAATCCTTTCCTACCTATTCTTTCTCCTTTTCGTTTATCCAAAATTTCGCCTTCCACGTCTGTGGAAACTCCATTTTTGTTAATAAACCCCTCACTCATTTCCTTCCAACAGTGTCATGAGTCTCCATAATCATAAAACCCATCTGCGTAAATTCTTCATCTTGTCGTTAAATCCACAATGAGCTTCCTTTTATCCTTTTCCTTGCAGTGCTATTAATTTCTATAGTAATCATTAATTCTCACGGTCATGAGTTAGGTTTAAACAACAATAGCTGTGTTTAAGGTTAGAGTTTGGCTTGGGTTTGGTCAATTTAGCTCTTCTCTGTTTGTTTGTGAATATTGCTTACAAGTAATTTACTTTTCAAATCTTTTATGATTTTATATATAAATGAACATATTTTTCGTAAAAAGCATTTGAGTATATCGTTATTTTTAAATTGTTCCCTGCTTTATAATTTGATTCTTAAGAAAGTCTTTTGGAATGCTATGAAGATTTTTCTCCATTTCTTCTCTTTTATAGCAGATTTGAGGTGGGTGGGATGGACCTATGTGTTTCTGTTTGTCATTAGTATGATTTTAGTATATTATGTGTTTGATTTGATTGAGATTTTGAACTATGTATGTATTGGTGTGTATATATATGCATGTATGTTTAGAGATTATGAGATTTATGAGAAGTTAATTAAAGTTTTGGTTATTAAACGTACCCTTGAGATAATTATTGGTTATATGTGTTGTATTGATGATTTGGTGATTTGATATGAATGATAGGGTTCGAAAAGAATATAAACTCAAAATTTGGTTCTAGTCTATTTTTGTACAATTCATACCCTTGATCGTGTCTAAACACCATTCGATCCAAATGCCTAATCTTACTTGGATGGAGTTCGAACACCTAATCCAGTTTGAAACGTTCAAATTGCATTTGGACGCTTGCTATCATTTGAACAGGTCTAAACATTAGGTTGCTGGGTAGGTTAAAATTGTCAATTTCTTAAAATGTTGTACCATTTTCTTTTGAAAAGTCTTTGTCCATATTTTATATTTTATGATAGACATATAGTTTTACCCAAGATCTGTAAGGCCTATGAAATTATAAAAACTTAAATTGAAGAATACTTGAGAATAAGCTACTTTATTTATTTATGGTTAGAATTAGTGTTTATTAATGATTATACGTGGTTGAAAATATTATGTGCATAGGATTGGATTGCATTATCCAGTCGCGTTATTATATTAATTTGGCCAAAAGTGTAATATGATTTTATGGTTGACATTGCTAAGATATGATCATACGTATAGACGAGATTCGTTATTCTGAAAAAATAATGACATAAGTTTTATAAAATATCGGATGATTTTCAATTAATATATATGACTAGAGATTAGTCACTGCTGGAGTTGTGACATTAATATTTAGTCATATTATTGTTAAATTTCTTAGGATTGTTGCTGAACTCTACTTGAGTACAGCAGACGTCTACTTAGGAGTGCAACACAATTTTTTAATAGAAGGGTCAAGAGTTGTAAAACGTACAGTTTTTCACTGATGATATATTGAAATATATAAGGCCTCATTTGACGAGTACTAATGTTTACAATATTTTTACTAATATTTTCCACAAAAATTTGCCAAGCACATTCTTCAATTTTTTTTCTAATTTCTGTTAACTTTTTAAAATTTTTTTTATTTTATAAATTCAAATATGTAATTTTATTAAAAGTGACAGGTGGCAATACAAGATAAAAGTTGCTTAAAAAAAAAAAAAGCACTTAAGTAGGTATGGGAAAATAATATATACACGGCTGAATAATGCCTTTCAATTCACGTACAGCAAGCGGTAGAAGTAAACAGCAAGTTATTTAGGAGTTCTTACCATGGAAAAAAAGTGATAAAATTTAATAAAATTATGAGTTCATAATTTTTATAATTTTTATAGTGCAGAAGGAAGTGAGTACTTTTTTTAAAGATTTTTAATACCTTGGAGCGTTCTTTAAACGGAGCTTTAAATGGTGGTTTGACATTTATGTAAACTGACCAATTGGCAGGGGCCCTCAGGACTGCTACCCGACGAAGACGGCGATCGATCAGCTCGTTTGGCTCCTCCTATCATTGTTTTGCTTCTCAGCCACTTGGCACAAAACAACGATTATTGTATGGTTTCCTAACTTCCAATTAATTGCACCAAAGACGGCACGGCAGGATGAATTGATAGTTAATCAAGCAGATTTGTTCGGCTCCATACACTTCCCTAGTCGAATATTCCTCCAGGCTGATCATCATGCGAGTGGACCGAATGATCCTTGCATTAAAATGACCAAACCACCCTTCCCCGGTAAAACTTGCTGTTCATACATGTTAGTAATCCAATTTCTTGGTTATATCGGATTATGTTGGTATTTATATATTTAAATTGTAGCGATTTGTCATTATTTATTTTAAAATTTTATTTATTTAAATATAATTTTATTAAAATTTTTTCAAACAATTCAAATGTACTCCGACTATTAAAGGTTTGAATTCCAATTCAAACTTGTTCTCTCTTCTAGCATCACATTTCATGTACTAAGAAAAATATTAATTTTCATAAATTAGTTAATCTCATTTGGTTATGATAAATTATATTAATAGATATCTCTTGCCAACAATCTTCCTTTCCTATCACTTCACTTCGTTCAAGAATTCTGATCTCATTGAATTTCACTGGACCGGGCGAAAGGGAAAAAAATGATGGGTGGTTCAAGAACAACAATGGAAGAGAGCTTGTAGCCCTTCTTCTCCCTCTTCCTCACACCTATTTGTTCCCTTTGCCTCGAAAAGATGGAGAACTTTTTTTTCCTTTTTTTTGAAAAGAAAAAGATAAATAGATAGAGTCATGATACACTCTGAAATATTATAAAGATAAATAAACTCTTTTCGTCGCCTTTTCGATGTCTGCTTGAGGACCTATGTGATTGTTTTGGAATGGAAATGTTCACCTTTAACAATTAGACCCACGATACGAACTAATAGATATTACTCTTACATAAGCGATAAGAGACGAGAATGTAAATAAAAAATATTCCTTGAAAAAGTTTCACGACCTGGTGGTCGACGTCACAATAGTGACATTTTGCCAACTGTCTATTTACTAAGATCATCATATATTATTAATACGTGCATTCTATTATTGCAGAAATATTCTCTCGTGGCACACCTAAAATATGGGGCCAAAAATTGCAAAGGAGCAGGATCCAAAGTGGTGACTGCTACAAATTAATAATATTTTCTCACAAAAAATAAGGGCTTATATATTATAAATAGTAATATTAAATATTGTGAGCTTTATATATATATAAAGATGAGAAGGTAAAATAAAAATAAAATTACATAAAAAAATTAATCAATACAACGCAAATACAAAACAAATACGCCTTTGTGACACAAAAAGAATTAAATATAATTCAAAATAGGAAAATGTGAAATATATTTTATTTTTAATTTTTTTTATACTTTATCTCATGTCAACAATAAATAATGCATTTTGAATTAAATATAAGTGTGTATATATAAAAGATCAAACAAGACAGTTTTGATCGCTAGCTAAAAGGAAAAGTAAATATAGTTTGTTGTATACTGAAACAAAATTACGTACCCAGAGCAACTTTTGTTCGATAATCATAGATGAGTTTTGTTTTTAAACTAGCTAGACGGTATGGAAGTTGAGGAAAACATTACAATTTACTGGAAAACAACTTTGTGTGTGGCCAAAAAATATCTTACCCGACTATAGTAGTGTATTTCGACCAGTTCGATAATTACATTATGTAATTATTTCACTTACTACACTCAAGTATATTAGGAGATATGATTCGCAAAATATATATAACAAAGTCACTTCTTTACAGGTCCCAAATCTTACATCATCAAATATTTAATACCACTATTGTGTAGTCAAATCAATATAAAGTATGAAGGATTCTTACTCTATAAGTTACAGAAACATAGTCAAGATAAAGACTCCTTCTTCTCTTTTTTTTCTCTCTCTATGTCACACACTCTCTCTTTCTTCTTTCTTTATATACATGAGATTATTATTAATATTTGTAACTGACTTAAGTATTAGAAAGTTCTTAATCGAGACTGATTTTGATCATTTTATTTTACTATTTTCTTACAAACAAATTTGTATCAGAAGAGAATATATATAAATAAGGAGAAGGGTTACAAAGAAATGGGTTAAAATTTTTCCGCGCAAATTTGTCGCTACATAAATTTATATAACTGCATCAAAACTGTTTTATGCAACAATAGGAAAACCAATACATACATATATATATATATATATATATCTACTTGCGTGTGTGTATGAAATTGGTTGAAAAACAAATCAATAAACTATAAGCGACTAAGCTTCAATAATGCCTGTCTTTATTTGACTGAATCTTAATTTTTTAGTTTAATTATTTTTAATTGTAAGTTTCTTTCTTTTTATTTTTTTATTATAAACCAAATAAGACAAAAAAAAATTATTGTTTTTTTAATCCATTTCCATTCCCGAGTCCTTGGGGATAAACATTGCCTCAGAGGATCTCTTGTCAAATCAAGCTGCCTTGGATATTCTGCAAGCTTTCCCAAAAGTCCAAACTCCAAAAGTCAAACCACGAAAAATGTCTCTTTCTTTTTTTTTTTTGGTTAAGTAAAATGTCTCTTTCTTTCTAATTAAGAGCCACAATCCCTCTTTTTCACGTGTTTGAGAGAGAGAGAGAGAGAGAAAAAGAGAGAGCACTTTAGAGCGTGGAAGCTTTGATTCTCTCAATTTTCTAACAGATTGCTCTTCTAGTTAGTTAATTTCTCAATCTTAACCCAACGGCACACAAATATGGAGAAGCCTCAAACAGAAACCGATTCAGACCATCATCCAAAGTTTGGTATTCCAGTGGACTCAGAACACAAAGCAATTGAATTCAGATTATTCTCAGTAGCAGAGCCTCATATGAGAGCCTTCCATCTATCCTGGATTTCCTTCTTCTGTTGTTTCGTGTCCACTTTCGCAGCTCCGCCCCTCCTTCCCATCATTCGAGACAACCTGAACCTCACGGCCACCGACATCGGAAACGCGGGAATCGCAGCAGTTTCGGGCGCAGCCTTCGCACGAATAGCCATGGGGACTGCCTGTGACTTGTTTGGACCCCGACTTGCCTCTGCATCACTCATCCTCATCACGTCCCCGGCAGTTTATTGCAGCTCCCTTGCCAACTCTGCTCAATCCTTCCTACTTGTTCGCTTCTTCACGGGTTTCTCTATTGCCACTTTTGTCTCCACCCAATTCTGGATGAGCTCAATGTTCTCCGCCCCAGTTGTTGGCACTGCCAATGGTGTTTCAGGTATGAAGATTGTTAAGATGACTCACATCGGTCGGTTGTAGAAGGATTGATAAGGTTGATAATCAGTATATAAGTATAAGAAAAAAAACTCACTTTTACACTAAAACACTTCCAACACCCCGTGGATACGTGATTAAGGATCTATTTGGCATGGTGAAAAATAATGAAAAATAGTAAAATGTGTGGTTTGAGGAAATTTTTGGTATTTGATACGTAACAATTAAATTACATTTTTCAAAGAGAAACAGTGAAATTTTTTGATTTTAGCCTTAATTTTTTTGAAAGAAAAATTGTACGAATGATTTTTTTTGATTCCGTTGAAATGGTTTTGCTTCAAAATTTATTAAAAGTGGTTAAAAATATTTTGGAATTTATAAGAAAATTATTGAGGTTTTTGATATACTATTGAGACTTATTAAAAATTTACTAAGTTTTGTAAAAATTTATTGAGATATATAAATATATATAAATTAGTAAAAATTTTGCGAAATATAAAAAGTATAATATGTATTAGAGAATTTTGAAATTTTTAATATTTTTTACCTTTTTTTAGAATGTTAAATAAGCCTAAATAATTAATTTAAATTGAAATCACGCAAAATTACGTAAATTTTTGTGCATCGTTCTTTTCTTGTCTGTGATTGTTTTATATTTTCAGTTTGTCTTCGATTGTAGGGTTTGAGCTTGTGATAAGTTTTTTGTTCTGGCTTCAATTGTATGTGTTGTTTGTGGATTTGAGCGTACGGATATCCAAGATAGGTCAAATTGTTTATAATTCTTCAACAAGGTGGTGTCTAATATCATTGCCACCCCTTTTCAGGAGGCTGGGGAAATCTTGGAGGAGGCGCAACACAGCTCATCATGCCTCTTGTGTTCTCTGTAATCCGTAAAACTGGCGCTGTTAAATTCACAGCGTGGCGAATTGCATTCTTCATTCCAGCTCTGTTGCAAACCTCATCAGCCTTCGCCGTTTTCTTCCTCGGGCAGGACATGCCAGATGGGAACTTCTCACAACTGAGGAAATCCGGGGAGAGACATAAAGATAATTTCCCGCGGGTTTTCTATCACGCAGTCAGGAATTACAGAGGGTGGATCTTGGCGTTAACTTACGGGTATTGTTTTGGGGTGGAACTGACCATTGACAATATAATTGCGCAGTACTTTTACGACAGGTTCAATGTGAATCTCCACACCGCTGGGATCATCGCGGCCACTTTTGGGTTGGCAAATATATTTTCAAGACCAGGAGGAGGAATCATCTCAGATGTTGTGGCGAAGAGGTTTGGCATGAGGGGCAGGCTTTGGACCCTGTGGACGGTGCAGATTTTGGGAGGTTTGCTCTGCATCGTTCTGGGGCAAGTTGGGTCTTTAAGCGCATCCATTGTTGTGATGATTGTGTTCTCTGTGTTTGTTCAAGCTGCCTGTGGCCTTACGTTTGGGATTGTTCCCTTTGTCTCCCGAAGGTAACCTTTCTCAAATAAGTCTTTGGTTTTCTTTCACACTTACCACACCAACCCATTTCTCCAATAACATCCCCTTTCATATATTGGGCCTTTGGATTCGAGGGGGCAACGCATTTCTCTCGATAAGCTGAGATTGATTACAAATCTAAACTCTAATATTAGTGTTGGATGGTCTTGGATATATCTCATCCCAAATGCTAACTATGGGATAAAATTTTTTCTCGCACTTATAAATTAGCCACTAGTTCGGATGAAAAAGTATCTGAACATTTTATATTTACATCAAATTAATTTGACCCCAAATCAGTTAATTTGAGATTTACATTTATCCAAACCTCATTTTTCAGGTCATTGGGCGTAATATCGGGAATGACAGGAGGGGGAGGAAATGTAGGGGCGGTTTTGACACAAGTAATATTCTTCAGAGGATCTAGGTACAAAACAGAGACGGGCATAACTCTGATGGGGGTCATGATCATTTGCTGCACCTTCCCAATAGCTTTGATATACTTCCCACAGTGGGGCGGAATGTTTTGTGGTCCATCATCTAAAGATGCCACTGAAGAAGGCTACTACATGTCCGAATGGAGTTGTGCAGAGAAAGAGAGTGGGTTTCACCAGGCAAGCTTGAAATTTGCTGATAACAGCAGAAATGAAAGAGGTAGAAGGGTAGTCTCGGTTGAGACTACTACACCCACACATGCCTGACTTTTATCCACACCTGCCTGGTTTTAAAACAACGGTCAATTGCATTTACGTAATTGGTTTAAAAAGATTCCGAGTCTATTACATTTTTGTCATTTGAACTCCTAACTCATCCTGATTGCATAATTAAAAATTTTGAATATGTAAGTCTATTTATAATTTATTATTATTTTTCACTCTCCTCTGTTTTTTTATTAATTAAAATTGCGTGATTGCTTAATTTCTTTTTCAACATGTGTTTTCTGTAATTATAATGCCGTGAATAACTTTAAACAAAAATCCAATTCAAAGACATATTTGTAATGCCATAAATATCATTATTTAAAAATATAAAATATATTTTTAAACAAAATATAGAGAAGATAATTCACCAAAATATTTTTGTCTTTCTAATTTTTTTTTTTTTATAAGTGGGGGGAAAATTACTACCTCATTTAAAAAATAAATAAATAAATAAACCGGTTATGACATACAAGTAAGCTTACTATGACAAAAGTTTCAATTCTAGCTAAGTTTGTCTAAAAAACTATTTCCTATTATTAAAAATTTAAATTAAGTTTTTAGGAAAAAAAGATACTTATGGTTTCAAGACTTTTTTATTTAAAAGTTAATTTTTTGGGTACATTATTTTCCCACCTTGGGAGTTTTGTAGTTTTTTTTTTTTTTTTTAAGATTTATATAAAAAATTTCTGGAATGGTGATGAAAAAAGTTTGTAGAGAAAAAGAAATAAAAATAATTTTAATTTGATTAAGTAAGAAAATAAAATAACATAAAAGATATTTTTATATTTTTTAAAAACATAAATATAAATAAAATTTATTTTAGCCTTTAAAATATTTTGTTTCCATTCTCTTCTACCAAACTAAATTTAAAGTGTTTGCTCAAATTTCTGAAAAAAAAAAAAAATGAAAGCCAATTATGTCATTTAAAATTACACATAATAATAGTTAGCTGAAAAGAGGTAATTTTTGTAATTTATTTGTTGGAAAAAATAAAATAGAGTGTAATAAGTTATCTATAATGTACAAATATGCTTATCAATATCTATTTTATGTTATGATATTATAAAAATAATACTTATAATAAGAAATAATATACAAATGCTAGTAGTGTGTTTTATATCATGTTTTATATTGATCTAATTTGTATTATTTTTATTTTTTTACAAAAATTAATTTCATTTTTTTATGTCATAATACATTCAATTTGCTAAACAAATATTTGAGTGAAAAGTGTATGTGATGTGTTAGTTTAACCTAGCAGGGGTAGAAGGGTGGGTATTAGAAAGCTTATTTATAATAAAGTCGCGATAGAATTTAGGTAATCTTACCTTTTTGTCATCCCCATTTGTAGCTTTTAATGTCTAGAGTAGGGATGCGCATAATCTAGTTAAAATTGAATTTTTAAATTAAATTATTTAAATTTAATTAAAATGATTCAGTTAATTTGATTGATTCAGTCCTATTTGAATATTAATTTTTAATAACTTTTAATAATTTTTTAGTAAATGTTAGTAAGTTAAACTTTTTTTTTTTTTTTTACGTTTACTAAACAAATAAAAATTTTAAGTAATTTTTGTCAACTTTTAAGTATTTGGTAAAATAAATAAAATTTTTTTTAATAACTTTTGGTGATTTTTAAATCTTTGGTAAAAATTTTGATAACTTATGAGTTATATTGAAGTGAAATAACTATTACACCCCATCAACTCAGCAAAAGTTAATATTTTGATAATCTGCCGAATCAACAAAAGTGACAACTTTAGTGTTGTACCAAATATTTAAAATATCAAATTTTTTTATTTTTTTTGGCTCTTTTTTACTATTCCAAATGAGCGCTCAATTTTAAAATTGTTTATTATTTATTTTTTATTTTTAATTGAATGTAAAAAAAAAAATTAAAATCGAATTGGGAGAAATAACCTTATTACATAAAATTATATATTATATATACTAAAATCGAGTCGATGGAATTTTGAACTGAACTTTTTGAGAAACTCTATCGAATTAACTAAAATTTTTATTCAAATCTTTTAAAAATCGAAATTATTGCGCAACCCTAACTCGAGTGGGAGAATATAAACAGAAGTTGAGACGCTGATTTCTTCCAAAGTAACAAACAAAAAATATACAAGGTACCATGGTCAATGATCCTAATGCCAATTTAGTAATTAATGTTTCGTTTATTTTATTATAAAATAATTTTTTGAAAAATAATTTTATTTAAATTTTAAAAATATTTTTTAAAAATACAAATACCAATATTATTTTAGAAAATATTTTATATTAAAATAAACAAATCCATAAATACGAATATTTTTTTAAAAAATATTTTATATTAAAATAAACAAATCCTAAAATGCATTTTAATATTTTTTTTATTGAAACTACCACAATCTTATCGCGTTAATTAAAAATGATGATAATTCGTGCTGACGTGTTTTTCAAATACATAGGGTACGTACGGTTGGTGCACCAAAATTTAATGAAAATTTCTAAAAATTTTTAAAAATTTTTATAAAATTTTATACATTTCCATTTTTTTAAATTTTAAAAATATTCAATATCTTTCAAAAAAAAATCGATAACTAGAATTCGGTTAATTAAATAACAAAATTTTTTTCACTATTCTCAACATAGACTCCCAAACTATTAAATGACACCCACTTTGACTATTTTTTGTAATATTTTTAACACCGTTTCAACGGATTGTAGAAACCATTCCGACGGAATCACGCGGCCAACTTTTGTTCAAACGATTTTTACAATCCGTTTGGACAGATTCTAGTGTAAAGAAGTTATGATTGCCTAAAATTTTAAATCTGTCCAAACGAAAATTCAATCCGTCAGAATGAAATTTTACTATTTATCTCTAAAAAACTTAATTTAAGCGATGTGCACCAAATATAAAAAAATTTTCTCAAACTCATTTTATCTCATTTTTTCTTACTTTTTAGTAGACGAGACGCACTAATTGCTTTGGTGGGGCCGGTTATATTCTCCGAGTTATATATATTCTCCGCGGTTCTGATTTGAGTCAGGTGGGACCTCTCAGTACGTTCCTGGAAAATTTTTACTCTTTGGTGGGACTGGTTTTCTATTATTTAAATTTGGTGTTTTGGCAGTATCTTGCTGGTCCGGCTATATATATTTTCTTTTGTATACACTTGGTGTTCATATATATATATATATATATATATATATAATGAGTATATTTAGAGTTATATAAAATTATATAAAATTATAAAAACAAATATCTCGTAATTCGTATAATAAGTAAAAAATTTAAATTTTATTATTTCATAATTTATATTTGTAAAAATTTATAAGATTTTTTTTTAAAATTCCAAATGAAACGAATATATAAATATCGGATGATCCCCACGTTTTGTGTAAATGAACTTCATCCTTTCCAAGGCATGTCCCTGATGAGTTGCAAGTATGTAACACATTTACTTACCAAAAAAATAGGTATGTAAAACATTTTCTTTTTCAGCTTTTTATATACTTTTTACATTTAAAAAAATATCTACTCATGCATGTTTACATTCAAATATCTTAATTTTTTTAATATTTCAATAATTAAATTATTTTAAAATTAAATCAAATCATATCAATTTTGAATTAATATAGTTTTTTGTTTCAATAATTTTAAATTATGTTATTGTATTATGTCTATTAAGATAATTCTTAGCACTAATTCATATTATTCTGACATAATAAACATCGTAATTTTAGGGCTAAAATTTAAAAGCATACTTCTTTTATGCTTTGATTAGATTACATATTGGGGCTTAAAAAAATAAGATAAATTGAGATAAAATGAGATAATTTATGAATTCGTAATTTGTGCAGTGAGATAAAAAGTGAATAATTTTTAAAGGTTTTCAGAAAATTTTAGAATTTTGAACCTATCCAAATGATCAACAAATTGTCAAATTAATAAAAAAAAAAAAATTCAAACTACTAAATGGGTCCTTAATATATCTAGCATGTTTGACAGGTTATTTGCATAATAAATAAATCATATTAATATTAAATATTTTAACATAATTAATTAATTGTATCATATTTAAGTTCGACACAAATTATTAAATACTCGAACTAAAAAGGACTCAAATCTCTATATAAAAAAGAGAAGGCTGACATCTCTTGACTCGGTGACTATAAGTTTGAGTTTGAGAAGGAAAAAAAATTAGGGGTCATTAGTTTGTTTTTCTATTTTTTGTTTTCTAGTTTTGTTTTTTATTTTCTGTTTTGAGCTTATTTTTTATTTTGTATTTTTAAAAATAAAAAAATAACTCAAAATTTATTTGGTTACTTGTGCTTTCAAAATTTATTTTCGAAAACTGAAAATAAGTTTACACATAAAATAAAAAAATGGTAAAAAGTCGTTTTGAAAGTTTTTAATAAAAAATAAAAAAAATATCAAAACAAGGAAAATAAAGTATTTTTTGCTTTCTGGTTTTAAGATTTTTAATACATAAAATAAAAACAAAAAATTAAAAATTAAAAAGTAAACCAAATGTCACCTTAATTTTTTAGTAATTGGCTAGCAAGTTAATTCTTTTTTGTAATTAGAAAGGTAAAAAAAATTAACTTTTTATTAGTTAGCATTTTACTTTTTTATTAATTTAATATTTTTATCAAAATATAAGATAATAAATTTAATCATTTTAAAAATTGTCAAAAAGTTAGTAGTTGATAACTAGAGTTACGTGCTAATGTTTCCAAAGACACTCTAAAATCAGGGATTGTTTGGTTAAAATTTAACAATTGAAATATATTTATATTTATTTTGACTTAAAAACATATAAATGTATTGAATTTTAATTCAACTACTCCCATTTTGCTACGGCAAGCTGGATCCGAATAGAGAACCCCCTGTTGTCCTGCGGTGGATCCCACACGATTCTCACCACTCGGTTTCACATTGATAGACCAGTCGTTCTCCGTATTTCTCTTCATTTAACACCTTTCTCAATCACGTACACGTATACAATTCCTCCTCAAACTGTCGAATCCTTAGCACTTCTGTTGCCAACCATGGCTTTCGCAATATGGGTGCTCATCTTCTCACACTTCTTCTGGGTACAGCGGTCTCTTTCAGATCCCAGAGCCACAGAGGCAGCAGCTCCTTTGTGCAGCAACACCAGCGCTTCACTCTCTGATCGTCAAACGTTTGTAGCAAACTACTTAGCGGCCATGGAAGCAGCGACAGCTCTGATCGATATCCAGCATTACGGAGGAGTGGTCAATGGGTCTGGCAATAGCAGCAACACCACAGTTTACGCCTTTGGTGAGTGCATGAAGGATTTGTCTAAGACTGATTGTAATCTCTGCTTTGCCCAACTCAAAACCCAAATCCAGAGGTGCTCTCCTTTCCAGAAACTGACTCGGGGTGGAAGACTCTTCTTTGATGGGTGTTACTTGAGGTACGATGATTACATGTTCTTCAACGAGAGCTTGAGCTCTCTGGATAGGACTGTTTGTGGGAGTGATGAGTTTGGTGGGAATAATGGAGCTCTGTTCGAAGCTAGTGTTGTTGAGTTGGTGAAGAATTTGAGTGTGGAAGGGCCGAAGAATGATGGGTTCTCTGTGGGGTCTGTGAATAATGGGAATTTATCGGTTTATGGGTTGGCTCAGTGTTGGGAGTATGTGAACGGGAGTGCTTGTGAGGATTGTTTGGCAAATTCGGTAGCTATGATTGGATCATGCCTTCCTAAAGAAGAAGGAAGGGTATTGAATGCTGGTTGCTATATGAGGTATTCCACCCACAAGTTCTATAACAATTCTGCAGCTGAACCACCACCAAGAAATGGAGGTGACTTGGATTTCTTAATTTTTCTTTAATTTCCTTCCCGTCTTATATGTTTTTGAGTATATAAATGGGATAGTTGCAATGGTTAATTAATGTAGGATTGAAGCTGCCAATGCCTTTTTAGGATCCCATTAGTGTTCCATTTGTAATTGTGCAGTACTGATCATTTTATGATTGTCTTCCCCTTCAATTCGTTTAGTCAAATGAAATCTTTATTTTTGCTCTGAACAAAGACAATCTTATGTTGATTTTTATTAGGAGGCCCTAGCCGTCGCCATCGCCTTCTTGTTATTTTAGCTTCAACTTCTTCTGCCATCGCTTTTCTCCTGATTGTAGCAACAATTTATTTTTTTACGAGGATCAAAATTATGAAGAAGAGGAGAGGTATCTACATCTTTTTCAATTTAAGTTTTTCTTCTGTGTGATTGTTCAAAATTGAGCTGACATTTATCTTAAACGGTACTTGTTGCAGAGAGGAAGCAACTAGGTGCTCTATTGACCACTGTTGATAATTCCAAACTTAATTTTTCATATGAAACTCTTGAAATGGCCACGAACTACTTTCACCTCTCCAACAAGTTGGGTCAAGGAGGATCTGGATCAGTTTACAAAGTAATTTCATATCTCATCTTTTCTTCTCTTAGCCAAGAAGCATTGCTTAATATGTGGAGTATAATTTAGGCCCCTTTTTTTTCCCCCTTTCAAACAGGGGATTTTGCCGGATGGACGGGCTGTTGCCATAAAGAGGCTTTTCTTCAATACAAGGCAATGGGTGGATCATTTCTTTAATGAAGTCAATCTGATCAGCTGCATCCATCATAAAAATCTGGTAAAGCTGTTGGGATGCAGCATTACAGGCCCCGAAAGCCTTCTTGTTTACGAATTTGTTCCGAATCAAAGTCTTAATGATCACCTCTCAGGTTGTTCTCCTATCAAAGATTTCCTATCCTCAGCTTACAATTTTGTGTTTTTGGTTTCTTTGTCCTCTTTTTTTTTTGGGGGGGGGGGGGGAATACTTTAGTATTGACTTTCATTGATTTGGTTCAGTTAGAGAGAATGTTCCACCACTGGGATGGGAAGTGAGGTACAAGATAATATTGGGGACTGCAGAGGGTCTGGCCTATCTTCATGAGGGATCGAAGTTGAGAATCATACACAGAGATATAAAGTTGAGCAATGTCCTTATTGATGTGGATTTCACGCCAAAGATTGCTGATTTTGGGCTTGCTAGATTATTTCCAGAAGACGAGACTCATATCAGCACAGCTATTGCTGGCACACTGTAAGTTAAACAAAACAGCCCCCCCCCCTTTCATAATTGATTAACTGTTGAATATTGGTTTAACTAATTCACGTACGCAGAGGCTACATGTCTCCAGAGTATATAGTCTGTGGAAAATTGACTGAAAAGGCAGACGTCTATAGTTTTGGAGTTCTCCTGATTGAAGTCGTCACTGGAAAGAGGAACAGCTCTCGGAGTTCACAGTGCATCCAACATATGGTACCTTTATTTGCTCGACACATTCTCCATTAATTTCCTGAGTGTTAGCACAAACTCAATCATACATATATATACTTGGAACAAACTCAAAAATATATACATATATATATATATATATTTGGGTAGGTCTGGAGCCTCTATGGAACAGGAAGATTATGTGAAGCGGTTGATCAATCCCTGGAGGGTAACTACCAAGAAGGGGAGGCCTGCAGATTACTGCGAATCGGCTTGCTTTGTGTACAAGCCGCTGCAGAGCTGCGTCCATCGATGTCAACGGTTGTGAAAATGCTTAAGGATAACTGTGAGATTCCTGAACCGACACAGCCACCCTTTCTCAGTTCTAGCAGCGCAGAAATCAGTCCGAGTACTCATCGCTCTCGGCCTGAGTCTAAAACCCACTCTTCTGGGAATGACATTACAGAAAGCTTGAGCCCAGATGAAACGCTGTCTATTTAGTACATTTTGTTGACAGATAATTGGCTTCATTGAAAGCCCTTTCATGAGAACCAATTTCAAGGGGCTGTCCTATTCCACGCCCGAAAGCCCCTTCTGTACATAATACTTAAAAAGCCGATTAAAATTTTTATGTATGTAAGTATATAGATATTACATGCATGTGTATGTTGAAACGAAAGCTGAAAAATCAAGAACAATGTTACCTCAATGTCTGTTATGAAAAATAACAGATTACCAAACTGATCGCTGAGTGTGTTTTTGGATTGAGTCGCGAATTAGGTCGCTCTCTTTAAGACGTTTCGCGGCTCTGCCCAGAATGTGTAAGCAGTTCAAACAACACCACGCCGTCCCCAGAATAAAACAGCCCAAAATGACACTTTTGTTTCAGTTTTCTTTGCACGGAAGAAAGTCTACAACAGGACACAATTTCGACCTTCTTTTTTTCGACATTCATGAACTTAGAACTTGCAAACAAAAGAAACCGTGTGTATTTTGTGAAAATAACTATGTGAACGCGTATTAAAAATTGATCGCTGGTGAAGTGTTGGAAAGTGACTAAAATGACTTGGCCAATACGCTTCTATATGCACCTTCTGCTTAGATTCGATTAGGATTATTTTTTCCAATTGTCATCTTCTCAGCTCTCGCCTCGCAGTTTAATATTAGGTTAAGTGTAATCTTCATGATCTTCGATCCCTACACACTTTTGACTTTGCATTATTAGCGATCTGTAATGTTGATTAGTAAGCTCAGGGATGAAATTCTTGACCACTGCATTGTGGTGTCGTTTTGTGTTTATGAGAACCTTCAGCTTCTACAAATACTTGCTGGTGTAACATGGAGGGACCCGTTTGGTGGAAAAATAAATAAATAAATTGGTTGCATTTAATTGATATGGTAATTACACTTACCCTTTCCGTTTGACTCGAAAACATGACATAAAATAGGCCAAAAAAAATTATTTTAACATAAAATAGGTAAAAGATTAGTTTTATCTATTCTTTTTTTTTTTAATCTTTTCTTTCTTACTAATTTTAACTCAAGAGACACGAATTTAATGAAATTTAATGAATTCTGTTAATTTTAATACAATAATTCAAATTATAAAAGAAAAATATATTTTTGAGTTAAACTCCATAAAATAAAATGTAATTACCCTGCAAAATAAAGCACAATTTCAGAACTCTCCATATATTTAGTTTTTGGTTTAGTTTTCTATCATATATTTAAATTACCAGAGTTATTTTGATTCTTTAAAAAAAAAAAAAAGAATTCAATTATCCAAGGGAAACTAAGGACGTCTAGAATCGAATTAACTAAAATCATTAAATATTATATATACCTATATAAATATAAATATAAATATTTGATTTCTCACTTTAATTTTAATTTTGTATAAATTTTTTGTTATATGTATGCTTACAATTATATAAATATCTTATTTAGCTTAGAAACAATACTTCGTTGAGATGAGTTGTATAAATATTTTATTTGTTCTTCGACTGTTTCGATTCCACAAAAATAATAATCAAAATCAAACCAAAATATAATTTGAATTTTAAAAATAAAAAACTATAATCAAATTAAAAATCGAAAGAAACAAGTCGAATGATCAAAATCTTAGATCTGTTTGGCACCATCAAAACTCACAAACTTTAACTACTTTTTGTACTTTCTTTCAATTAAAATTTTTCATATTTCACTTTTCTGTCACATCTTTCTACTTTTATTGTACTTCTTACCCTATTTTTTTGTTAACCAAACACCCTCTTAGTTGAGATTTACACGCCTCCGTAATGAGTTCATATTAAGCAGAAAGACAACGGCCTTATAGGCTTTTGAAGGTATAATTTTTAGTAATTTTTAACATTTTTTATCAAAAGTTACTAATTGTAATTTTTAGTACATTTAGTGAAACAAGTAATAATTTTTAACAATTTTTTTATAACTTCTGAGTGTTTGGTAAAATTTTTAGTAACTTTTAGTATTTTTTAGTAACTTTGGCAACTTTTAATAACTTTTTGTAATTTTTAATAACTTCTGAGTTGAAAAATTATTGTAGAAAAGTAACAAAATTTTGTGGTTTATCAATTATCAAATACTAAAAAATCAAAAGTTAGTAATTTTTTGTTAAAAATTTTGCTACCAAGCACTTGCTGGGGTGATAGAATAACCAATTTATTAATAAACGCGTCCAGCTATTTTCTTGCTAAATTTCATCAGGAAGCACATGCATGCTCGATTGACTTATGCTCACCGAGCGGCCACATTTTTCAAACTCCGCGTAACTGATTTATACATGCTCCGTGCTCCGTTAGACTATTTGTCAATCAAATGAATATGTTATATTTGAAATGGTGCAACCCCCAACGTGAATATGCAACACTCCTTTTTGGGCACTGCTTTTGAAAAGCAAAACGGCACATAAAAAGTACAAAAATTAATGTAAAAATGATATATAGTAAAAATTTAATGAGAAAGAATTAAAAAAAAATTAATAAGAGTTGTTGAATTTTAATAAAGCAAACACTCGCTTAATAATTTCTCGAGAAGTATCGTTTTGGAAATCTATAAATACTCTCTATTTTTTATGCTCACCTGATTTTTTTAAAATATTTTGTTTTTATAATTTTTTATGAATATAAATAAGATGTTTAAAGTTATCAAATAAAAAATCAAATTTAAAAAAAGAAAGTTATATAAGATGGAAAAAAAAATTAAGGCTCCTTTTGTTTGTTTGGAGGTGAAATATTTTTTCATAAAATGTGGTATTTGTTTTTAACTATTTGGTAATATGGATGTTGTTTGGCGTACTAAAATTCACCAAAAGTTACAAATTTTTTTTTTCAACTTTATTCAATCAAATTTTATCACGTGTTATTTTTACACTAATTTTTTTAATTTTTTTCCATCCAAATATCACCATAAAAATGGGAAAACATTTTCCTAAAAATATACATATATATATATATATACATATATTTTCCCCAAAAACTCCAAAAATGATCCCGAAAATCCGAAAGTTATTTTCTGGGGCCACTCCAACTGTGGCAGCTGAAGTTTGGTGTACAATTATATAATCTCTCTTTCTTTTGTATGGTTCACACTTCAGATTGGATAATTACATTAGTTGCTAGATTTGATTTGGAGCCTTACATTATAAATAATCACGTGGTATGTAGTTAAAAGCGTGCTGGGGCAGGGGTGGAGGCTGGGATTTGGGGACAATGGCAAGGGATTGCGGGTTAGGGCTAGCAGGGATCTCATTTCTTTGTTTGTTTGTGAGAGAAAATGGGGAAGATGAATCACAAATGGAAAATTGGACCCTGTTTAAAAATTTAAAAGCACCATTTGGAGTGCAAATAAACTTCAAAAAAACTTAATAAAACTCTAACAACTTCTATAAATTACTAAAATTCTCTATCACACTTTTACTTTTTCACACCTTTACTAACTTTAAAAAATTTTAATATTTTATTAAGAAAATGAAAAATTCGTAACGAGATTAACTGAGTGAAAAAAAAATTTTTCACAATCTATTTTTCGCGTCGAAAGTTTTTAAACGAGTACCATTGTCACTTATTGATCTCCATTTTTTTTAAATCTATTAGAACGGATTTGGATAAATCGTTCTAACGGTTTACCAATATAAAAAATCCATTAAAACAGATTTGGAATACCGTTCTAACGGAGTTGGCACTGTTCAGAGATAGAAGAAGTATTTTTTTTTTTTGAATTCGTTGGAACGGATTTAGAAAATTGTTCTAACGGTTTTGGCACTGTTCATCTCCAAAAAATCCGGTTTGACAAGAAACACCAAGCGCCTTTAAATACCCAAAATCACGTTTTTTCTTGTTTTTTATCACTCCAAACTCTACCTCTTCTAGTGTAAAAATAGGTCTAATATTGTCCCTCACGAAACTCTTAAGGTTTGATATAACTTTCCCGACGTATTACAATTTTTACTACGGGTTATCTGAATATTAAAGAGTTTATCTTGAATTTTTGATCATCCAAACACCATTTACAAATGTAAATGTGTTAAGCACCATATCTACTTAGATACCAAGATATTTAGAATCATGTTTTATTATTCTTTATAATAATATCTCCCTTTGAATATTTAGATTTAATCTATTTATATGCATGCACGCACTTGAATGATCACAGTTATGATGCAAGTGTGTATATATGTAAATGTTGGCAACCGACGTATGAGTTTGTCAAATATCTAATCAAGTGATTAAGAAATCAACCAGTTTTTTAACCTTATTCATCGTGAAAGATCTTTTGAATGTGTATCTTGAAAAGAAATTCCAACAAATTAGGAATTTGCTCAGCAATTGATAAGAAAATTGCTCAAATGTTCATTGGAGTACGACCAACTGTAGGAACAGTTCAGAGGCACCTATAGAGGCGTTAAATATTGAGGCTTAAATCGCAGAAATAACCCTACTCCCATTACGAGAGGCACTGAAAGCTTAGGCATAGATAGCAAGAGCGACAATAGAGGCATCTTAAAGAAAAACAGTTTTTGTGTTTTCTGTTTTCTATTTTATACGTTTTTTATTTTAAAAATCTTAAAATAAAAAAATAAAAATACTTTATTTTTTTATTTAGATAATTTTTCTTATTTTGAGTTAAAAACGTTTAAAATAATGTTTTGTTATTTTTTATTTCACGTGTAAACTTATTTTTTATCTTCTAAAATAATTTTTGAAAATATAAGTGATTAAATACTTTTTGAAATATTTTCTTAATTTTAAAAGCGACAAATGAGTTTAAAACAGAAAATAAAAAATAAAAAAACAAATCAAATAGTACCTAATTCTTTAAGTTTCAAATTAAAGAACTAGCAAGCTTGGTTCTATATTTAATGCAAAAACAATAGGAGTTACATTTGTGGTTTTTGGAGGCCGGTCACTATTTATGCACTTATAAGGATTTAAGTCATACCCAAAAAACTTGTTTGTAAATAAGTCACACTTGCAACAAAAAGACAAAAAAAGACATCACGCGTTTTTCACCATATTTCAAAACTGCCAGTTTTATCCGAAAATAGTGTACACTTCACTCATAAATTCCGTGACTTTCCATCTTCTTTACAAAGCAAGAAAAATCGATTTTTGGAAACAAAATCAAAACTGTTTGGGAAAAACTTAATTTCGCGACTTTCCATCTTCTTTACAAAGTAAGAAAAATTGATTTTTGAAAACAAAATCAAAACTGTTTGGAAAAACCTAATTCCGCGACTTTCCATCTTCTTTACAAAGCAAGCAAAATCGATTTTTGGAAACAAAATCAAAACTATTTGGGAAAAACTTAAATCGATCATCATTCCTAAGTATATTTATTTTTTTTTATTTTGAAACAGTATCGGTACTATTTTGAAGATATCTCAAAATACTAATCAACTCCATGGATTTCTCTTGCCCAAAACTTATCATCTGCTTATAATTCATGGTGCTATTTTAAAAACAGTACCGGTACTGTTTTGAAGACAGTACCGATAAAACAGTACCGGTACTCTTTTGAATCGGTACTGTTTTCATACTGCCTAAAAAACATCAATCGATACATAATACAAACCAACGATACGAGCCAACATCATCATATTTTTTGAAACAGTACCGGTACTGTTTTGAAGATAGCTCAAAACGCCAATCGACCCCATGGATTTCTCTTGCCCTTAAAACTCGTCATCTGCTTATAATTCATGGTGCTATTTTGAAAACAATACCGGTACTGTTTTGAAAACAGTATTGATAAAACAGTACCGGTACTGTTTTAGATCGGTACTGTTTTCATATTGCCTAAAAAATATCAATCGATACATAACAAAAACCAACGATACGAGCCAACATCATCATATTTTTTGAAACAGTACCGGTACTGTTTTGAAGATAGCTCAAAAAGTCAATCGGCCCCATGGATTTCTCTTGCCCTTAAAACTCGTCATCCGCTTATAATTCATGGTGCTGTTTTGAAAACAGAACCGATAAAACAGTACCGGTACTGTGTTGAAAATAGTACCGATAAAACAGTACCGGTACTGTTTTGGACTGGTACTGTTTTCATATTACGTAAAAAACATCAATCGATATATAACACAAACCAACCATACGAGCCAACATCATCATATTTTTTGAAACAGTACCGGTACTGTTTTGAAGATAGCTCAAAACGTTAATCGGCCCAATAGATTTCTCTTGCCCTTAAAACTTGTCATCCGCTTATAATTCATGGTGCTGTTTTGAAAACAGTACCGATAAAACAGTACCGGTACTGTGTTGAAAACAGTACCGATAAAACAGTACCGGTACTGTTTTGGACCGGTACTGTTTTCATACTGCCTAAAAAACATCAATCGATATATAACATAAACTAACCATACGAGCCAACATCATCATATTTTTTGAAACAGTACCGGTACTGTTTTGAAAATAGCTCAAAACGCCAATCGGCAAAATCAATCCATGAAGAAGATAGGCCAAATAAGTTCTATCTTCTTAATATCTTCACGACTAAAACTGTAAATAATGAAACTGAAAATAAGGAAAGAAAAAAAAAATGGAAGAAGCGTGATTCTTGTTAAACATATCTTCACGTGATTCCCGGAATTCCTGGAAATAACTTGTGTAACTTTGTTATAGAAATAAAGGATATTATCGGTATATTAGAAACTATATTTAAAACAAACTCGTGGGACCCACTCAAAAGTGTGACTTAAATACAAAACTTTCCACATTAATGTGACTTAAAAGCAATACTTTTTTTTGGGTGTGACTAATAGTTTTAAAAGATTACAAAGTATGACTTGGATACAATTTTCCGTTGACATTTTAGACTTAATTCGCCGAGCCCATCAATATTTTTAGGCTTGAACTTAAGCGTGTTGGCTTGACTTAGCCAGAATTATTAAACAATATATTTTTTTGTGTATTTATATATTATTTGATTTATATTTTTATAAAAATAAATTTTTACGTCAAAATTTATAACAATGTTTATTTTAGTAAGAAACAACTTACTTTTACAATTTTATAAAAATATTATACTTTTTAAAAAAATAAATAATTTACATGAAGAGAATTAAACTCGAGCGGATTGGGTAATATTGGCCCATTACTCACCTCTAGTAAAAATATATAATTTTAAAATGCAAATCATCATAAGTAGTAAACATAAAACAAACCTGATAAACATGGACGAAACATTGAGGCAGGAGTGGCCATGTCCCTCCCCCTGTTTTGATGTTTGTAATTGTACATAAAAGTTATAATTTTGAAAAAATAAACAAGGTAAGAATATTTACAGTTATCCATTAGTTTATTCCACTTCACAATAATTTTAATGAACAACAGTAATATGAAATGGAGGAAACTAACAGAATATTTATCATTTCTTAAATAAATTCTCTATTGATAATGGCCCTCATTTCAGAAACGAAATGTCTCTCTTTTAACAATGATCCCCTTCAAAAATGAAAAATCTCAACTAACATAACTTTTCAAAAATGGTACTAACATAAAAAATAAACAAAATACAAAAATTAGTTTTCTTTTTTTTTAATACAAACTCACAAATCTCCCGCTCTTCCCCCCTCTCCACTCTCGAGATTTTTTTCTTCTATACATTCATTCATCACTTTTTCACATTTTTTCTTATATAATCTATCTTTTCATCATTTTCACATTCTCTTATTTACTTCACTTTTTCTTCTCTCAGTCTTTACAAATCAGTTCTCTAAAAAAAAATATATTATAAAAATTATTTGAGTTTTGAGTTACTAATGAGGAAACAAAGCAGAAGATTATTGCTAATGACAATTGTAGCTCTAGAAAAAAAAATTTAGTTTTGGCAAAAATAAATATTGAATAAATGGTTAGTATTAGATTAACAATTAAATTTTTACTAAAATTTTTTTAGCTCTTTATCATAAAATTCTAATTCCATCCCTGACGGTAAATGATGAAAAATTATATTATGTACGTGAATTTTATTTATCATTTTGATATTTATCCACAACTGATAGATGAGGACAAAAATATGATGTCATGGACTCTCAATTATGAAAAAAAAAGAAAGTGACATTGATTGAAAGTGTTTACTTTTATTTTTATTTTTATTTTTATTTTTTTTTGGGAAATTATCAAACATCGACACCAATGAAAGAGAAATCGTATTACCATCAAGATTGGAATATGAGTAGATGAGCAGGGCAGATCAAAACAATAGAACTAGTAGCCCCTTTCCCTCTCGTATTCAGTGGAGCTAGTTGCCCTTATTTTTAAGTGTGCTTAGTTTGCCAAAAATTATTAAAAATTTTTAAGAATTATTTATTTTTTATCATACTGTATGAATTACAAACTTATAATTATTTTACTTTATCTTATTTTATCTCACTTTTTATCATTCTAAATTCACCTTATAATTATTGATGAATATGAGATAAGTTATAAAAACTTACCTTAACTATTGAAGGCTCCGTTTAGAACTCTTAAAAAAAATAAAATCTTACAAATCTCTATAAATACGAATTACGATACAGTAAAATTTAAATTTTTACTCATTGTATGAATTATGAGATATTTACTTTTATAATGTTATATTATTTTATACAATTTTAAACACACCTATAGAAAAGAAGAAGCCTTAGATTTTTCCCAAACATAGGCTAAGAGCACATGTCACTGTACTTACAATAAATTGAGAAAAATGTTGGACCCTGGGTCCCTGACTGATAACCCCATCCACCCTCTCCACCTACCCCAAAAAAATTCCAAAATAAAACCAACCCTCGACAGGCCATATTTGGGCGGCTGTATTTTCAAAGTCGAAGAACCCACCCATCCCCATTTCTCGTGACGTGGCCACGATATAGAGGCCCACTTAAACATGGTTAAAATAAAAACAACTTTCTTACTGGTATGCAAACATGTTAATGTTTTAGGCTCTGTCTAACGAGAAGAATGGTAGTTCAGCTATTAATTTTTTTTATTTTTTTAAATAATTAAATTTATTTTTTACATTTTAATTTTTTTTAAAATTTTTAAAAATAAAAATATTAAATCAACAAAACAGATTTTAAAAATTAATTATTAAAAAATTAATTTTTTTCTTCCCAAACAAAAAAATTAACCTATTTACTTTTTAAACCAAGTCTCAAATTTGATTCACATCCGAATTCAGTCTAACAATGTTGAATTAGACTTGATTGATTTAATTCCAATAAATTTAAAAAAATTAAATTTAAAGACAAATAAATTTATATAAAAAATTAAAAATAAAAATTTACTATTTTACTATTAAAAATAAAAATAAAAATAAAAGATTAATTATTTTTACTATTTTACTTTATTATATATACTTATATGTATTTATCTTAAACATGCGCTGCTGGGGAGTTTCATTTTCCCGCGACCGACACCCACCCAAACGTCGGATTCACAAACCGCGTTTTCACCGTTTCTTCCTCTATTTTACAGATATCTCCCACCCAAAAGACCGTTTATCGCTTTGTTGCAAGTCTCTCTTGATTCTTTCTTCTTACAACTATCCCCACATATCTCTCGCCCTATATATATATATATATATATGTATTGTAATTTTGTCTGTCTAAGAAGTATAGGAGCCAGATCTTACCGGAAATTGGAATTTCAGCAGTTCCATGTGAAAAGGTACGAGTTTCGATAGTTTCAATACCGCCCTGATTATAGAGTTCTTGAAGATTTTGTTGAACAGAATTAGATAAATGTGTCGAGTTAATGAGTTGCTAGTTCCTGATCGTGTAAATTTCACTTTGAGATGACAATCTGATTTGTTTCTGATAGTCATCAACTCTTCCATGGCGGAGTCACTTTTTGTGTTGTTTGAAATTCTAGAATTCTCTCTGTTTCTTCACAGTTTCCCTATTTCAGTTACTGATATAAGCATAGTCTGGTGCAAGATCCAAAAACCCCTATTTATGACTCTGAGAATGTAACCTTTTCTTTTGATTTTCATTTCTTCGTCAATATTTTGAACCTGATTAGTTGTCCTGGGTTACCAATTTTGTGAAACTTGTCTTATTTATTACTCTAACATAAGACATACAGACAGCTGTTTTATTGACGCCTCCATGTTTTTGATATTTTTTTGGCGAACATTCATTTATTGTGGTTCTGCCAACTAATTCTGGTTTAAGTGGCATTTCATTTTTAGCCACAGCTCATCCGTTGATTCTTCAATAGTAATTATGTAGTTTGAATTTTCAGGCAAATGATATGCTAAGTATTTATAACATATATATGTGTATGATCAATTAAAATATTCAAGATGAAAAAGAAGCTTTACAGTATGGATATGAGATTACGGGATGTTTGGTTGGTCAAAACTAATCAAAACGTACTAATTTTTATCAACTTTTTATACTTTATTTTAATTAAAATTTATCACATATTATTTTTACATCAAATTTTTGTACTTTTACTGTATTTTTTTACCAAATTTCCATCAATCAAACACTCCTACGTAAATATGGACCTCCCCCCCCCCCCCCCCCAAAAAAAAAACCCCCCAACTTGAACGAATACCAAAACAGGGAACCAGCATATGCCTATTTTGTGTTATCCACTGTCTGTACATGCATATATAGGCCTCGTGTTCCATTTTATTCATTATTGTTCTTATTAATTTATTTGGGTTTTCATGCTTCCTTGATGTAGTTTTAGTTTTCCATTTAATTTTTTTTGGCTGGTGGTGTAGAACCTTTTGGTGAATTGTTGCTGGCTATATTGTTTTAAAAAAAAAAAAAATTATGTACGACTAAATTTTTTATTTTATAATAATAACCCAATACATTTGAATCAGTAAATTAGTTATTTGGTTTAAAAAAATTACGATTTATAACTTAAATTAATTGTGATAAAGAATCGACCTAGACCTAGACCTAAGAATGAGACAAGTGTGAAATGAATTTAAGGATGGAAATGGAGTGAGTGTGATAGTGATAATAATTATATGTAGTATATATAGAGAATGAGTTTGAGGGTAAAATAATATATGTTTGATAGGGTAGAATAATTTGTACTCCAAACGCGCCCAACCTTGCCAAAGCCTACTCGGCTTGCTGCTATTATCTTTCGCAATTTAAAGATGTCGGGTTGTGGGTTAAGGGGTGCATTCATGTTTCAGTGTTAACTGTCCTTTTTGGAATACCAATTCTGAGTTGGACAAAGAGGGTAATTTGGGATCCCACATTCAGACAAAGTCTGGTGTGAATTGGTTTGGCAACGGTCGGGTGCTGATGTGCAAGCTTGTGGGGGCCATCACATGAATGTGATAAAGATTTCTTCAGAATTTACTGTTATGAGTTATTATTAGCCAGCATTTCAACGGCTGTTAGCTGTGACATTTAACCACTCTAATTTGGTGCCCGTTTTAATGTAGGTTTGCAGTGTTCATTTCTGACCTGCCGCTTTTTTGACTTGTATATAGAGAAAGACGCGAACCACTCATCTATTTTCAAACCTGGAAATGCTTTTACACTCTAACTAACGCATTCCGCCACCGAAAGCTGGTAAATCGCGTTTTAGTACTCGAATTCCTCGATCCAGAAATGAGTTCACTTTTCATTCACTAGTTGAAAAAAAAAAATGTATGATTAATGTACTCTCAATCATTAATGAAAATCTTGAGATGATTTATTAATTAATACACGCATGGAAACATTGTGTAAAATTTATGAACAAAAAATGAGTCGTATCACATTCATACATGAAAAAATTAAAAATATTTTTTATTTTACATATATGAGTATTTGGTGCGATGAAAATTATTGAAAAATTTTAAAAATATATGAAAATTTTTAAAATTCTCTAACATATTTTGTATTTTTCGTACTTCGTAAATTTTTTTTAAATTTATATATATGTATGTATTCCACAATTTTTTACAAATCCCAATAAATTTTTTACATGTCTCAATAATATTCCACAAACCTCAATAATTTTATACAAATTTCAAAAACTTTTTAACGAATTTTAATAAATTCTGATATAAAATTATCCACAGGCCCAAAAAAAATTGCTCAGATGTTTTTTCTCTTCAAAAAGATGGCTCAAAAATCAAAAAGTTTTATTTTTCATTTCTGAATAGTGTGGTTTGATAGCTACGCACCAAATGCCAAAAAATCATTCAAATCACATTTTTTGTTCTTTTTTGTCCCTCCAAACGCACCCATAACCTATTTTAACTCCCGGCCTTATATTTTCTCAAAAATTAATTCTCGTGTAATGACCGTCTTAGAGCTTCATTAAACCAAACCAAAACAAAATGAAATGCTAGAGTTCTATTTGCGGACCACAGATTGATACGTAACCTGTTGTTTCCGTTGAATTTTATTATCACACAGCCTGGAGATTCAATATCAGAGGGAGTCCATCACAAGAATGATGAAAACGATCCAATCAGTAGTTCAAATACCACCTCTTTTCTATTCCCTTGCCTTGATTCTGCTATTGCTGGAGGTATCTGTAGGGGATCCAAGAGCAAAGACGGTTGAAATTAACTGCGGGAACCAATCAGAGCACAACACCACCATCTACGTCCCCAATTTCGTCGCGACTATGGAAAACATCAGTGATCAGATAAGGAAAGCTGGTTTTGGGACAGCAGTTTCGGGTTCAGGACTCGACGCTAACTACGGCCTCGCCCAATGTTACGGCGATCTCTCTTTGCTCGACTGCGTTCTCTGCTACGCAGAGGCTCGAACTGTCCTCCCCCAGTGCTTCCCTGCCAACGGGGGTCGCATTTACCTAGACGGCTGCTTCATGCGAGGTGAGAATTACAGCTTCTTTCACGAGTTTACGGGACCGGAGGACAAGGCCGTGTGTGGGAATACGACGCGCAAGGGCTCGAAATTCCAGGAGTCCGCGAGGCAGGCAGTGGCACAAGCGGTCGCAGCGGCGCCGAATAATGAGGGCTACGCCCGGGCTCAGGTGGCGGGGACGGCGAATGAGTCGGCTTATGTCCTCGTGGATTGCTGGAAGACATTGAGCGCGGAGTCTTGCAAGGACTGTTTGGAGAACGCCTCTCGATCGATTTTGGGATGCTTGCCTTGGTCCGATGGGCGGGCGTTGAATACTGGATGCTTCGCGAGGTACTCAGACACAAATTTCCTGAATCCGGCTCTGAGAAATGGAAAGTCAAGAGGTAAAAAAAAATCGTATTTCCTTCTGCCTTAAAGTCAATGAAAAATTAAGCAAATAAAGAAATTTATACAGGGTGTTTCGCTGATGCATTTGCAGGGACTGTAATAGTGATAGTAGTTGCAGTTGTGAGTTCAGTTGTGGTTTTGGTTGTTGGGGGAATTCTTGGCATTTATCTGTGGAAGCACAGAAGAATCCAGAAGAAGAGAAGAGGTACAACAAAGCTTATTGGAGCTTTTACTGGCATTAGAATTGAAGGAAACAAATTGGGAGTGTGTTAATTTTTCTCATTTTCCATCCTTTTCTCCTACCACAGGATCAAATGATGCAGAGAAACTGGTGAAGACTCTTCATGACAATAACTTGAATTTCAAATATTCCACGCTCGAGAAAGCAACCGGATCTTTCGACATAGCAAATAAGCTTGGTCAAGGAGGATTTGGAACAGTTTACAAGGTAGTGTGTCTAAGTACTTCCAAATGAATTGTATTATGACATCAAGTTTTGCCTCTCATTAGTTAGATGAGCTGTATAGAGGTTAAGAATAAGGTAAATTATACTTAACACCTTTTATCTTTTCACTCCGACTGTTTTACTTTAAATTGTCATTTTTTGTTTTGTTGAGTCAAAATTATTAACTAAAAACACCACACGTGATATTTTTTGTTATTTTATTAGCAATAATGGAAAAAAATGGAACTTAATTAAAATATAGAGTAATGTGGGATGATTTAAAGTAAAGGAGTTAAAATGAAAATGGGAGTTAAAATATATGGTCGCTAATTGAATTTGCCCTTAAAAATATAATTACAATTTACTCTTTTTCATTAAAACTATTATGAAATAGGAGAAACTAATGAAGAAGTGTAAATATCCCCACTTAAAAAATAATTATTATCTCTTGATAAAATGCTAGCATCAGTCGTGTCCGATGTAATTACTGAGCGATCGTGTGGGTTTTATGAGAGCTGAACAGAGATCGAAGGTTCAGATGGGTTTCTATCAAACCAAGTCTGAGCTTTACAAATAAATTGCATCGCAGGGAGCTCTGCCGGATGGAAGAGAGATTGCTGTAAAGAGGCTTTTCTTCAACAACAGGCACAGAGCGGCAGATTTCTTTAACGAAGTCAACATAATAAGCAGCGTGGAGCACAAAAACCTGGTCAGACTGTTGGGATGCAGCTGTTCAGGCCCGGAAAGCCTCCTGGTCTACGAATTCATGCCGAACAAGAGTCTTGATCGCTTCATCTTCGGTGAGTATTAGAATGGTGTGCACAAGAGTCTGCATTATATAATTCGATTATTTTAGTTGGTCTGGTTTTTTTTTTTTTTACATTGAAACAAAAATATATATATATATATATATATATGTTTAAAATCAAACAAACCAAGTTAACCAAATTAATTGAATTATTTTAACCAAATTTGAATGTTTCGATCAAAATGTGCTTCACCCGTATGCACAATCTATTGCTATCTCAGATTCTCAATGTGAATGAGAATGACTTCAATCCACGCATGTTTATTGAATAAGACAGATTCTAACAAAGGTAAAGCGCTGAACTGGGAGAAGAGATTCGAAGTAATTATTGGGACAGCTGAAGGTCTGGTTTATCTTCACGAAAATTCCAAGACCCGAATCATTCATAGAGATATAAAAGCAAGCAACATTTTGCTGGATTCAAGGCTGCGGGCTAAAATAGCTGATTTTGGGTTGGCCAGGTCATTTCAAGAAGATAAGAGCCATATCAGTACTGCCATTGCAGGAACACTGTGAGTTGTCTATTTATGGGTCTGAATAGTAATGAAATGAAATTGTATCAAAATCCAAATCAAGAAACATGGTCCTTAAACCTTGTTTGTATTACCAATCTTTTTATCTTTTGCTTGACTGGCAGAGGATATATGGCTCCAGAATACCTAGCCCATGGCCAACTAACAGAAAAGGCAGATGTGTACAGTTTTGGTGTCCTTCTCATAGAGATAGTTACAGGAATGCAGAATAACAGGAGCAAAAAAACAGAATACTCAGACAGCCTAATCGCAATTGTAAGCTCAACTACCACATTCTTTTTTCACTTCTCTTTCGTTTTTCCTTCTTAAGAAAATGAAACCAGACAGAAAACTATTTTTTTTTTTATTATACAAAACAGGCATGGAGGCATTTCCAAAGAGGAACAGTTGAGGAACTGTTTGATCCAAACCTAATGTTGCATAACTACTACAACAGCATCAACATCAAGAATGAGGTTTTAAGAGTGGTTCACGTAGGACTTCTATGCACCCAAGAGGTTCCATCGCTGCGACCATCCATGTCTAGGGCACTGCAGATGCTGGCAAAGAAGGAAGAAAATCTCCCTCCACCCAGTAGCCCCCCTTTTATGGATGAGAATACTATGGAACTCAATGATACATACGAGCACGAAGTTTATCCCCTCAATGATGCCAATTCTGTTTCAATTGCCAATGTTTCTCTCAGTTCTTTCTACCCCAGGTGACACCTAAGAGGGTACAGATTGGAAGTCTCATGGAACAAATGTTCAGAAACCGATTGATATCAAAGGGAGAATGAGTCAGAGCATCTAGAAGTTTGAATCCTGACCTCACAATGTGTTTACATTTAGCAGGATTACAGCGGTCATTCAACAGGGCATTTGGGATTTGGGATGATAAATTGTGGATTGGGTATCTAGATATTAGTAATTGAGGCTACTTTTGTTTCAATGTAAAATACTTTCAGAAAAAAAATTTTTACTCGTGCTTTTTGAAAAAATATTTTTTTAAAACGTGAGTAAAGTATTTTCTCTAAAAACATTTTACGTTGAAACAAAACCTGAATTGAGCTGATACATTGACGGAACGGAGGAATGAAATTCATAAAGAGAGTTGAGTGTGTGGAAGACAGGGAGCTCTTTCAAGTAAATTCCAATATTAGAAGTATGTAACATCAAAAATATTGTCATTTTTCAACAGTAAATTTTGCTCTATTAATATGAATCTTATTGGTTTGCATGATATCTCTTTCTTTTCATTGTTTTCCAAAGTTAAAAGCTTCTTATAATGAACTAAATGGAGTGAGGACCACATTAAATCTTGTCTCAAACAGCATTTAAACATAGGATTTAATCTCACAATGTGGCGAGGTCATTTGTCATATTTTTCCTTCTGGTCTGTATGTTCTAAAAGAATAAAATTATATAAAATGCAGAAAAAACGCAAACAGGCCTCTGGAAGCATCAACTGCAGAAAGTTCCTGACTATTACACGAATATATTATAAGCTTTGGTGAGAGAGAGAGAGAAAGAGGAGATTCAAATGGAAGTTACGCACAAGACAGAACTGAAACATTATTAATTCGCTAATTTAACAACTAAAACAACAAATTTGAGTTTCACAACTTTCCTGAATGAAAACATCAGTGGGGTATAAATTATGGGTAAGAATTATACGTACCCTTGAAAGGCAGCTCCCTTGAGACAAATTGCAGAAGCTGCCAAGAAGAAAAACTAAGCATGAACGACTCTACCGTTTGGCCACTAAGTTCCCCATGAGTCCTCCACCTATCTCATAATGCTTGGCATCTAGAAATCCTACTTCCAAAGCAAGCTTCTCTAACTCCCTTCCTGCAGTGGAATAAACAGAAAATTGTTCAAACAGAGACAGAAAGCGCTAAATGTATGTGAATACCCTCTGCAGAGGTAATCACGAGTAATGGTTCCATTTCATCCAGTGATAGTTCTGAAATGCATTCAGATTAAATGCTCAGATCTGTCTTGTTTTACGGAACGAACATGATTAAAGGTACAGTTGCTACATGTATCAGAAAACTTAAGGTTAAAACACCAACAAATTTATACATATTACTACAAAAACGTTATGCAGTGTTAACATTATTTAGGCAATTAAAGCAAAATTACTAAAATTAGAAACTTCCAGCAATTATAAGTCATCAACCAAATTAAGAGGAGCTCTGAATTAACTAGGAAGTGAAACAGCCGAGTTTTTTAACAACACATCAGATTCGATTTCAGCAGTCATCGATAAAAAGTTAAGAAGGCACCTATGGAAAACAAAGATGCACAACTGGCTTGTAAGAAGGAAAACCTGCTAAAAATTCCTGAATTGAGCTTTTCAAATATTTGTACTCCTCTGCAAGACCATAGCCAATTGCCACTGGAACAACTACGTTGTCAATCATCCATTCCTAGTAAAAATAGTGCTCAAAGGGTCATATGTCTGTTGTTCACAGAAGTTACATCAAATATCATATTTGCAAGGTAACAAGTGCACAGTGTTTATTAGTGTTAGAATGAAGCTCAACTATCCAAACGAATGGCATCATTCTCATGAAATAAATGAAACTATATCACTACAAAACAGGCACACAGCCACTAAGTGGAAAAAGCATTATTGTTCTTTCTTCTCATTTATACATCAATTTACAAGAGTTGATTGTCCTCTGAAGTAGAGTTGATTCTGCGATAACGATGCTGAATGCAATGGTAAAACCAGTGCAACATACATGTTGGGCTGCCACTTGAGACTAAATGTTTGGTCTGTTGTCACTTCTCCCAGCACTTTCCAATAACAGAGACCAATATTCAGGTAATTTCTACTTTTTATCGTGTCAATGACAATATTGACATCAACTGCAGTCTTTAAGCTTCGCCTAGAGAATCTACATGGTAGAAATAGCAATCTGTTTATACTTGTGCAATAGCAATCAGGTAAACAAACTACAAACACATTTCTATTGCTCGCAACATCCAAACTACAAACACCCAATGCCCGAAGTAATGTGGAAATATTACAGGCAAAAAGGCAATTGCATATCCAATTTGAGTTACTACTCATTGATGCATGCCTGAGGGGATATTGTGCACCTAGATCACCACATCAAAGTCCCCAATTTTATTTAGGGTCCTACTTCCTTTCTAACTGCCTATGGGGCAAGGACAATAGTATATAGGATTCAGCTTTTCAAGACAGATAATAAACAATGTCCAAACAAAAACATACACTGTGCTCCCATATACAAACAGTTCTCTGCAAACATCTACACCATTTGCAATAAGCTGATATCAAGGGCTTTGACTTTTTAATTTCTATTGCAAACAGGTAGTTAATGTGTGAAACCCGTGAGTGAGATTTGGCTGGTGGCACCATGAGTATTTGTGTCATCCCAAATCACCTTGGTGATGGAGTTACTATGTGTGATATATACAGGGCATTGGATCTACTTGGTAAGAGCGCCCTTTAAAATTATGTGAGCTTAGGCCCAAATTGAATAATATCAAACCATTTGAATCGTGCATTACAGAATGGTATTAGAGTTTTCACAGTAGAAGTATCTGGATGGGCCCAATATGAGGATGCGCAGCCTTTGAGGTTGATAGAATCTTAAGTCCATGAGTAGGGCTTGGCTTGAGAGCACCACTTCCATGCGTGCCGTCCCACAACACCTAGGTGATGGCATTGGATCCACTTGTTATAAGACCTTTAAAATGATGCAGACTTAGGCTCAAAATGGATAATATTCAATCCAATGGATCCAGATCGTGACATTATACTATCAAAGCCAAAGCACAGCCAGAGCCTGGAAGTGTATGGACTGACCCAACGCGAGATGCGTCACCTTTGCCTTTCAGATGGGTGGATTGTGAAGTCGATAATATTCAATCTAATGGATCCAGATCGTGACATAACAGTATCAAAGCCAAAGCCCAGAAGGGTATGGATTGACCCAACGCAAGATGTGTCACCTTTGCCTTTCAAATGGGTGGATTGTAAAGTCCATGAGTAGGACTTGGCTTAAGCATACCTGGATGATGGACTTGCTATGTACTATACATTTAAGGCATTAGATCTACACTTAATATGAAGGTTTTTAAGATTGTGCAGATTTAAGCCCAAAATGAACAACATCATACTATTTAGATCATGTCGTCACATTATGTAAATTACTTCATGGTGTATGATTGACCACGTAATAGCACATTGACATAATAGGAACAACTGTTCAAAAGTCCAAATACTTATTTATTGGATAGTGTTAGAATATTAAGCCATTTCTTACACCACTTAACAACACATTGACAAAATAGCAACAACAATTCAAAAATTATCAAATACTCCTTTATTGAATAGTGTTAGAATATCAAGCCAAGGATGCATCTATTTATCTAGTTAAAATACCTGAATTGAGGCACTAAATGCCTCAGTGCTTTTATTGAAGTCAAGGATGGATGTTTTTGAACCCGGTTTCAAAACTCGATACATCTCCTCCATAGCTTTACGGAAATCAACCACGTTACGTAATCCATAGCCAATGGTGATGGCATCAAAGTAACCGTCAGCAAATGGTAAATCAAGAGCATTGCCTTCTACCCACCTATGATTCATTACATAATGTTAAAATCTTGGAATTATCCATTTCTAGTACACATAATAAATAGTTTAATGTGATACATACTTGAGAGAATCATAGGTGGGTTTGTTGGGGTTTTTCTATATCGGTTGTGATCATTTGTAATTGTATCAAGCCGTTCATATTTGGGGAAAATTTCTTCAAATACCCTTGAGGTTAGCTAATAATATAACCCCTTTCCCAAGGTATGAAAAATTATCTATACCTCCCTTATTTTTTAAATCGTGTAGCAAATTGACCCCCACAGATAGTTAATCAAATTTTAAATTCCTTCTTTGCTTTTAAGGCTTGATTACACCAGACACAATCACTTAACTGAGTTGATTTGGTCAACTCAAGAACTGCCGTAATCATTCTCTCTCTCTCATTCTCTTTCTCAAGAACAGATTTCTTTTCCTGCTATCAATTATCTTATTCATCTTTGATAAAATAAGCAAATAAGAGAAAAGAGGTGATTGTTATTGTATTATGATTATTTTTACTTTGGTGATAGAGTTGATATTATGGATGAGATATTATGATTAAGGTGGGTTAGATTGGGCAGAGAATAAATGTCAGTAAAAGAAAAAAAAAATAAAGAAAAGTGAAATTTTGAGTTAGCCAATTTGATAAAAGTAAGGAAATTGATTATAAAGAAATAGTAATATGGGTCAATCTAGAGTGTTGTGGATGTAAAAAAATAAGGTACACAGAAACATATATATGTATATACTAGAACGGCTTCTTGGTCTACAAATGAGACGTGTTTTATGGTGTGAGATCGGATTAAGAGAAAATGAGGAATGTGAGAGGGATGGGAGGTGGATACAGTGAGGGAGGTTGAAACATCAGAGAGCCTCAACGAACATTGGAGGGTTTTGGTTGATAGAATCCAACGATTTGGGGTCATCATGAAAAGGCCATGGTTGCACACTGTTTTTTCTAAGTTAAAGATTGCTGCAGTACTCTTCCTCAATACCAATTTTATACATACATGTTCATTAGTATCACCAATTCATGCCCCCATTGTTCCTTCTCTATCAAATACGACAATACTGATGCATGTATGTGTGTGTTTAATATATATATATATGTGTGTGTGTGTGTGTGTGTGTGTGTGTGGAGATGAGTATATTATATAGTAGCAAATAGATTAGTTAGCTAGCTGGGAACGCAGAACTAGCTAGATTGACCCATATCTCTCTTTTTTTTTATTCTATTTCCTTACTTTTATCAAATTAGCTAACTCAAAATTTCCCATTTCTTTATTTTTTCCCCTTTACCGACATTTATTCTCTCCTCAATCTAATGCACCTTAATCATAATATTTCACCCATAATATCTTCCAATCATGCCCTATTGACTCTATCACCAAAGCAAAAATAACCATAATATAATAACAATCACCTTTTTTCTCTTAAGGCTTGATCACACCACACACAATCACCCAACTGAGTTGACTTGATCAACTCAAGAACTACCATAATTATTTTCTCTCTCTCATTCTCCTTCTCAAGAACAAATTTCTTTTTTACTATCTATTATCTTATTCATCTTTGATAAAATAAGCAAGATTTAACAAAAAAAAAAACCTGAATTTGAAAGCCAAGTCCCTGGATCTATAAGATTTCCAACGATATACAACATTAAAATTTAATAGATGGTCTGCAAGACTTCCCGCCATACAACATTAAAATTTAATGGATAGTCTGTTGGGAGATTAGAAGTCAGGCGCTCCCATAAATATTTCAATTCCAAATTGACGGCTAGGTTGGAAGGTTAAGTCATTCTCCTAGCTAGTCTTGCGTTCCCAGCTAGCTAGCTAATCCATTTGCTACTATATAATATACCCATCTCTATATATGTATATATTAAACACACATATACATACACCAGTATTGTCGTATTTGATAAAGAAGGAACAATGGGAGTAGGAATTGGTGATACTAATGAATATATATGTACAGAATTGGTACTAAAGAAGAGTGCTACAGCAACCTTTAACTTAGAAAAAACAATGTGCAACCATGGCCTTTTCATGATGGCCCCAAATCATTGGATTCCATCAACCAAAACTCTCCAACGTCCCTTAAGGCTCTCTGATAGCTCAACCTCCCTCACTGTATTCATCTTCCACCCCCTCACACTCCTCATTCTCTCTTAATCCGACTTCACACCACAAAACATGTCTCCTTCGTAGACCAAGAAGCCATTCTAGTGTGTATATATATATATATATATATTTCTGCGTATCTTATTTTTTTACATCCATTATACACTAGATTGACCCATATTTTTCTTAATATTCTATTTCCTTATTTTTATCAAATTGGCCAACTTAAAATTCCCCTCTTCTTTATTCTTTCCCCTTTATTGACATTTATTCTCTGCCCAATATAACCCACCTCAATCATAATACCTCACCCATAATATCTTTCAATCATGCCCTATCGACTCTATTACCAAAACAAAAATAACTATAATACAATAACAATCACCCCTGTTCTCATAAGACTTGATCACACCACACATAATCACCTAACTAAGTCGATTTGGTCAACTTAAGAACTGCCATAATCATTTTCTCTCTCTCATTCTCCCTCTCAAGAACAGATTTCCTTTCTTGCCATTCATTATCTTATTCATCTTTCATAAAATAAGTAAGATTTAACCTAAAAAACCTGAATTTGAAAGCCATATCCCCGAATTTGTAAGATTGCTTGCCATATACAACATGAAAATTTAATAGATAGTCTGTAAGACTTCCCGCCATATACAAAATTAAAACTTAATGGATGGTCTATTGGGAGATTAGAAGTCAAGCGCTCCTATGAATATTTCAATTCCCAATTAACGGCTAGGTTGGGAGGTTAAGTCATTCTCCTAACTAGTCCTGCGTTCTCTAATCTATTTACTGCTATATGATATACCCATCTCTATATATCTATATATTAAACATGCATATACATACACCAGTATTGTCGTATTTGATAGAGAAGAAACAATGAGAGCAGAAGTTGACGATACTAATAAATATATATGTACAGAATTGGTTCTGAGGAAGAGCACTGCAGCAAACTTTAACTTAGAAAAAACAGTGTGCAACCATGGCCTTTTCATGATGGCACCAAATCATTGGATTCCATCAACGAAAACCCTCCAACGTCTCTTAAGGCTCTCTAATGGCTCAACCTCCATCACTATATCCATCTTCCACCCCCTCACACTCCTCATTCTCTCTTTAATCCGACTTCACACCACCAAACATGTCTCATCTGTAGTATTTTTTCTCAATACCAATTCTATACATACATTCATTAGTATAACCAACTCCTACTCCAATTGTTTTTTCTCTATCAAATATGGCGGGGAGTCTTACGGACCATCCATTAAATTTTAATGTTGTATATGGCGGGAAATCTTACAGATCCAGGGACTTAACTTTGAAATTCAGGTTTTTTAGGTTAAATCTTGCTTATTTTATCAAAGATGAAAAAGATAATGGATAACAAGAAAAGAAATCTGCTCTTGAGAAGGAGAATATGAGAGAGAAAATGATTATGTCAGTTCTTGGTCAACTCAATTGGATGATTGGGTGCGGTGTGATCAAGCCTTTAGGGAACAAGGGTGATTGTTATTTTATTATGGTTATTTTTGCTTTGGTGATAGAGTCGATAGGGCATGATTGGAAAATATTATGGCTGAGATACTATAATTGAGGTGAGTTAGATTGGGTGGAGAATAAATGTCAATAAATGGGAAAAAAATAAAGAAAAGGAAAATTTTGAGTTGGCCAATTTGATAAAAGTAAGGAAATTGAATATAAACAAAGAGAGATATCGGTCAATCTGGAGTGTAATGGATGTAAAAAAATAAAGCACACAGAAACATATAGATATATATATACACACACTAGAATAGCTTCTTGGTCTGCAAATGAGACGTGTTTGGTAGTGTGAAGTCGGATTAAGAGAGAATGAGGAGTGTGACGAGAATTGGAGATGGATACAAAGAGCGAGGTTGAGCCAACAGAGAGCCTCAATGAACGTTGGAGGATTTTGGTTGATGGAATCCAACGATTTAGGGCCATCATGAAAAGGCCATGGTTGCATATTGTTTATTCTAAGTTAAATGTTGCTGCAGTACTCTTCCTCAATACCGATTCTATACATATATATTTATTAGTATCACCAACTCCTGCTCCCATTGTTCCTTCTCTATCAAATACAACAATACCGATGTATGTATGTGTGTGTCTAATATATAAATATATAGAGAGAGAGAGATGGGTATATTATATAGCAGCAAATAGATTAGCTAACTAGCTAGGAACGCAGGACTAGCTACGAGAATGACTTAACCTCCCAACCCAGCTGTCAATTGGGAATTGAAATATTTATGGGAGCGCTTGACTTCTGACCACCCAACAGACCATCCACTAAATTTTAATGTTGTATATGGCGGGAAGTCTTACAAACCATCCATTAAATTTTTATGTTGTCTATGGCGGGAAATCTTACAGGTCCGAGAACCTAGCTTTCAAATTCAAGTGTTTCAGGTTAAATCTTGCATATTTTATCAAAGATGAATAAGATAATGGATAGCAAGAAAAGAAATCCGTTCTTGAGAAAGAGAATGAGAGAGAAAATGATTATGACAGTTATTGAGTTGACCAAGTCAACTCAGTAGGGTGATTGTGTATGGTATGATCAAACCTTAAGAGGAAAAAGGTGATTGTTATTGTATTATAATTATCTTGGTGATAGAGTCAATAGGGGATGATCGGAAGATGTTATGAGTGAGATATTATGATTGAGGTGGGCTACATTGAGCAGAGAATAAATGTCAGTAAAAGGGAAAAAAATAAAGAAAAGGGAAATTTTGAGTTGGCCAATTTGATAAAAGTAAGGAAATAGAATATAAAGAAAGAGAGATATAGGTCAATCTAGAGTGTAATGAATGTAAAAAAGTAAGGTACACAGAAACATATATATATATATACTAAAATGGCTTCTTGGTCTGCAAATGAGACATGTTTGATGGTATGAAATCAGATTAAGAGAAAATAAGGAGTGTGAGGAGGATGGGAGATGGATATAGTGAGGGAGGTTGCGCCACCAGAGAGCTTTAAGGGATGTTAGAGAGTTTTAGTTGATGGAATCCAACGATTTGGGGCCATCATGAAAAGGCCATAGTTGCACACTATTTTTTCAAAGTTAAAGGTTGCTGCAGTACTCTTTCTTAATACCAAATCTATGTTGAGATGTTTGCCCTAAAGTTATATATTAAATGATGAACTGATTTTATTTTATCAAAGAATTATTATTTAGTTTATCTAAAGTTTGTTTATTATTTATGGATGCATATATTTCATGTGATGAATGTAATTCTTGATTGATTAATGAACTTGATTCATGTGCATGAAATTGTTTCATACACAGGAGATATGAATCTAAGTATTAATCAATCTAGATTTGTTCACAGTCAGTGTTGAGATGGGGACATTTCAATTGAAAGATTGTAGCATTTTAGAATTCTATATGATAGAATGATTTATCTCAATCATTAGAGTAGTGGACTTTGAATCTAAAGTGTTGGTGTGAAAGACACTGAACAGGACAATGATAAGAAATACATCTAAGCTATGCTATGTATTTCTTATATTCACTCTAAACAATTGCTCTAAATCTTGAGATAGTGATGGACAATGTTTTATGTAATGATAACTTTAATTCATTAGGAGTGAGACTGATTATCATTAGGCCAACACCTCAGTATTTTGGGAATCATTACATAAAACTAGGGAACATACACTATCAAGAAGGAATCTACAATCTCATTTAAGATAGAATATTATCCATATTAAGAATATTAACTAATCATTAAAACCAGATCCGGTCGTCTTAATAATATGTTATTAAAATAGTGACCAACACAAAATGATTAGAATAATAGTTCTTAGAATATGAAGGGAGGTATCAATTAGAATTGGATAGCTTCTTAATTCTAATTGTCTCAATATCTGGTGAAGGGGCTCAATTGCAGAACTAAAGAGTGAATAAGGTGTTTTGTGAAATTATTTCAATAAACTAGGGTTGGAGTTCAATTATACCTTTTTAGTGGAGTAAATTATAATTATTAGGGGATGTATTCGTAATTATGAGATAATTATGGGTAATTTCTTAATTAGCCAACTTAAGTTTATTTGCACCTAGGTCCTCTACTCTTGCCTATATAAAGGATCAGTCTATTAAGTTGCCCACACAACCCTAGACATCAGAAAACCCTAAGAAGATCCTGATAGAAGAAAGAGCGGAAAACCTAGGCGTCTTAACCGTCAGAAAAAGAAAAGTTCAAGAAACCAAGATCAAATCAAGAAATAACAAAAGGTTGGTTTTGTTTATTAATTTAATTTCGCTTTTGTATTTTGAATACAATTATATAAAGAAGTTTATAATTTTTTATGCATGATCGATCCGAAATTTTTTTAAAAAACCTATTCCGCTGCGTTCTTGATTCCAACATTCTATACATACATATTCATTAGCATCACCAACTCTGCTTCCATTGCTCCTTCTCTATCAAATAAAACACTGGTGTATGTATGTGTGTGTTTAATATATATATATATATAGAGAGATAGGTATATCATATAACAGCAAATAGATTAGCTAGCTAGCTAGCTGGGAATGCAGGACTAGATAGAAGAATGACTTAACCTCCCAACCCAGCCGTCAATTTAGAATTGAAATATTTATGGGAGCAACTTCTAACCTCCCAACAGACCATCCATTAAATTTTAATGTTGTATATGACGGGAAGTCTTACAGATCCGAGGACCTCCCTTTCAAATTCAGATTTTTTTGGGTTTAATCTTACTTATTTTATCAAAGATGAATAAGATAATGAATAGCAAGAAAAGAAATCAGTTCTTAAGAAGGAGAATGAAAGAGAGAAAATGATTATGGCAGTTCTTGAGTTGACCAAGTCAACTTAGTTGAGTGATTGCATGTAGTGTGATCAAGCCTTAAGAAAAAATGGATGATTGTTATTGTATTATGATTATTTATACTTTGGCGATAGAGTCCATACGGCATGATTGCACGATACTATAATTGAGGTGGGCTACATTGGGCAAAGAATAAATGTTAGTAAAGGGGAAAAAAAATAAAGAAAAGGGAAATTTTGAGTTGGCCAATTTGATAGAAGTAAGGAAATAGAATATAAAGAAAGAGAGATATAGGTCAATCTAGAATGTAATGAATGTAAAAAAAAATAAGGTACACAGAAACATATATACTAGAATGGCTTCTTGGTCTGCAAATGAGACATGTTTGGTGGTGTGAAGTCGGATTATGAGAGAATGAGGAGCATAAGGGGGATGTGAGATAGATATAGTGAGGGAGGTTGAGCCATCAGAGAGCCTTAAGGGATGTTGGAGGGTTTTGGTTGATGGAATCCAACGACTTGGGGCCATCATGAAAAGGCTATGGTTGCACACTATTTTTCTAAGTTGAAGGTTGTTGCAGTACTCTTTCTCAATACCAATTCTATACATACATATTCATTAGTATCACCAACTCCTGCTCCCATTGTTCCTTCTCTATCAAATACGACAATACTGGTACATGTATGTGCGTTTAATATATATATATATATATAGATGGGTATATTATATAATAGCAAATAGATTAGCCAACTGGGTAGGAATTCAGGACTAGCTATGAGAATAACTTAACCTTCCAATCCAGCCGTTAATTGGGAATTGAAATATGTATGAAAGCGCCTGACTTCTGACCTCCCAATGGACCATCAATTAAATTTTAATGTTGTATATGGCGGGAAGTGTTACAGAGCATCCATTAAATTTTAATGTTCTATATGGCAAGAAATCTTACAAATCCGAGGACCTAACTTTCAAATTCAAGTTTTTTAGATTAAATTTTACTTATTTTATAAGAGATGAATAAGATAACGGATAGCAAGAAAAGAAATCCGTTCTTGAGAAGGAGAATGAGAGAGAAAATGATTATGATAGTTCTTGAGTTGACCAAGTCAACACGGTTGGGTGATTGTGTGTGGTGTGATCAAGCCTTAAGAGAAAACGGGTTATTGTTAGTGTATTATGATTATTTTTGCTTTGGTGATAGAGTCAATAGGGTATGATTGGAAGATATTATGGGTGAGATATTATGATTAAGGTGGGCTACATTAGGCAGAGAATAAATGTCAGTAAAGCGGAAAAAAATAAAGAAAAAGGAAATTTTGAGTTGCCCAATCTGATAAAGGTAAGGAAATCGAATATAAAGAAAGATATAGGTCAATCTCGAGTGTAATGAATATAAAAAAAAATAAGGTACACAGAAACATATATATATACATACACTAGAATGGCTTCTTAGTCTGCAAATAAGACATGTTTGATAGTGTGAAGTCGGATTAAGAGAGATGGGAGATGGACACAGTGAGAGAGGTTGAGCCATCAGAGAGTCCTAAGGGACATTGGAGGGTTTTGGTCGATGGAATCCAATGACTTGGGGCCATGATGAAAAGGTCATGGTTACACACTATTTTTTCTAAGTTAAAGGTTGCTACAATACTCTTCCACAGTACCAATTCTATACATATATATTCATTAGTATCACCAGCTCCTACTCTCATTGTTCCTTCTCTATCAAATACGACAATATTGGTGTATGTATATGTGTGTATACATATAGAGATAGGTATATTATATAGCAACAAATAGATTAACTAGCAAGCTAGGAACACAGGACTAACTAGATTGGCCCGTATCTCTCTTTCTTTATATTTTATTTCCTTACTTTTATCAAATTGGCTAACTCAAAATTTCCCTTTTCTTTATTTTTTTTCTCTTTTACTGACATTTATTCTCTGCCCAATCTAACTCACCTCAATCATAATATCTCACCCATAATATCTTCCAATCATACCCTATTAACTCTCTCACCAAAGCAAAAATAACTATAATACAATAACAATCACCCGTTTCTCTTAAAGCTTGATCACACTACACACAATCACCCAACTGATTTGACCTGGTCATCTCAAGAACTGCCATAATTATTTTCTCCCTCTCATTCTCCTTCTCAAAACGGATTTCTTTTCTTACTATCCATTATCTTATTCATCTTCGATAAAATAAGCAAGATTTAACCTAAAAAACCGGAATTTGAAGGCCAGGTCTCTGGATCTGTAAGATTTCCCGCCAGATACAACATTAAAATTTAATGGATGGTTTGTAAGACTTCTCACCATATACAACTTTAAAATTTAATGGATGGTTTGTTGGGAGATTAGAAGTCAGGCGCTCCCTTAAATATTTTAATTCCAAATTGATAATTGGGTTGGGAGGTTAAATCATTCTCCTAACTAGTCTTGCATTCCAAGCTAGTTAGCTAATCTATTTGCTACTATATAATATATCCATCAATCTATATATATATATATATATTAAACACACATATATACACCAATATTATCGTATCTGATAGAGAAGGAATAATGGGAGTAGGAGTCGATGATACTAATGAATACATATCTACAGAATTGGTACTGAGGAAGAGTACTGCAACAATCTTTAACTTAAAAAAAACAGTGTGCAATCATGGTCTTTTCATGATAGACCCAAATCGTTGGATTCCATCAACCAAAATCTTCCAACGTCCCTTAAGACACTCTGATGGCTCAACCTCCCTCATTGTATCCATCTTCCACCCCCTCACACTCTTCATTCTCTCATAATCCGACTTCACACCACAAAACATGTCTCATTTGCAAACCAAGAAGCCATTCTAGTATATATATATATATATATATATGTATATGTATGTTTCTGTGTACTTTATTTTTTTCCATCCATTACACTCTAAATTGACCCATATCTCTCTTTTTTTATATTCTATTTCCTTATTTTTATCAAATGGCTAACTCAAAATTTTCCTTTTGTTTATTTTTTTTTACCTTTACTGATATTTATTCTCTACCCAATCTAACCCACATCAATCATAATATCTCACCCACAATATCTTCCAATCATGCCCTCTATCACCAAAGCAAAAATAACTATAATACAATAACAATCACCCTTCTTTTTATAAGGCTTGATCACACCGCACACAATCAGCTAAATGAGTTGACTTGGTCAACTCAAGAACTGTCATAATTATTCGCTCTCTCATTCTACTTCTCAAGAACAGATTTCTTTTTTTGTTATCTATTATCTTATTCATCTTGGATGAACTAAGCAAGATTTAGCCTAAAAAACCTAAATTTGAAAGGCAGGTCCCCAGATCTGTAAGATTTCCCACCATATACAGCATTAAAATTTAATGGATAGCCTGTAAGACTTCCCGCCATATACAACATTAAAATTTAATGGATGGTCTGTTGGGAGATTAGAAGTCAGGTGCTCCCATAAATATTTTAATTCCCAATTGACAGTTGGATTGGGAGGCTAAGTCATCCTCCTAGCTAGTCCTGCGTTCCCAACTAGCTAACTAATCTATTTGCTGCTATATAATATACCCATCTATATATATATATATATTAAACAAACACATACATACACCAATATTGTCGTATTTGATAGAGAAGGAACAATGGGAAGAGTACTACAGCAACCTTTAACTTAGAAAAAAACAGTGTGCAACCATAACCTTTTCATGATGGCCCCAAATCGTTGGATTCTATCAACCAAAATCCTCCAACGTCCCTAAAGGCTCTCTGATGGCTCAACCTCTCTCACTGTATCCATCTCTCATCCCTCTCACCCTCCTCATTCTCTCTTAATCCGACTTCACACCACCAAACACGTCTCAATTGAAGACCAAGAAGCCATTCTAGTGTGTGTGTGTGTGTATATATATATATATATATATATATGTTTCTGTGTACCTTATTTTTTTTACATCTATTACACTTTAGATTGACTCATATCTCTCTTTCTTTATATTCTATTTCCTTACTTTTATCAAATTAGCTAACTAAAAATTTCCCTTTTCTTTTCCTCCCCCCCCCTTTTTTTCTCTGCACAATCTAACCCACCACACTCATAATATCCCACCCATAATATCTTCCAACTATGCCCTATTGACTCTATCACTAAAGCAAAAATAACCATAATACAATAACAATCACCCATTTTCTCTTAAGACTTGATCGCACCACACACAATCACCCAACTGAGTTGCCTTGGTCAACTCAAGGACTGTCATAATCATTTTCTCTCTCTCATTCTCCTTCTCAAGAACAGATTTTTTTTTCTTACTATCCATTATCTCATTCATCTTTCATAAAATAAGCAAGATTGAACCTAAAAAACCTAAATTTGAAAGTCAGATCCCCGGATCAGTTAGATTTCCAGCCATAGACAACATTAAAATTTAATGAATGGTCTGTAAAATTTCCCGCCATATACAACATTAAAACTTAATGGATGGTTTATTGGAAGGTTAGAAGTTAGGCGCTCCCATAAATATTGCAATTCCCAATTGACAGCTGCGCTGAGAGGTTAAGTCATTCTCCCATACAGTCTTACGTTCCCAGCTACCAAACTAATCTATTTGCTACTATATAATATACCAATCTATCTATCTATATATATATATATATATATTACACACACATACATACACCAGTATTGTCGTATTTGATAGAAAATGAACAATAGGAGTAAGAGTTGGTGATACTAATGAATATATATATATATAATTGATACTGAGAAAGAGTACTACAACAACCTTTAATTTAGAAAAACAGTGCACAACCATGGCCTTTTCATAATGGCCCCAAATCGTTGGATTCCATCAACCAAAATCCTCCAACGTCTCAAAAGGCTCTCTGATGGCTCAACCTCCCTCACTGTATCCATCTCCCATCCCCCTCACACTCCTCATTCTCTCTTAATTCGACTTCACACCACCAAACACGTCTCCTTTGAAGACCAAGAAGCCATTCTAGTATATATATATATATATATATTTCTGTGTACCTTATCTTTTTACATCCATTACACTCTAGATTGACTCATATCTCTCTTTCTTTATATTCTATTTCCTTACTTTATCAAATTAACTAACTCAAAATTTCCCCTTTTTTTTAATTTTTTCCCCTTTACTGGCATTTATTCTCTGCCCAATCTAGCTCATCTCAATCATAATATCTTCCAATCATGCCTTATCGACTCCATCACCAAAGCAAAAATAACCATAACACAATAATAATCACCCTTTTCTCTTAAGGCTTGATCACACTACACACAATCACCCAACTAAATCGACTTGGTCAACTCAAAAACCATCATAATCATTTTCTCTCTCATTCTCCTTCTTAAGAATAGATTTCTTTTCTTACTATCCATTATCTTATTCATCTTTTGATAAAATAAGCAAGATTTAACCTAAAAACCTAAATTTCAAAGCCAGGTCCCCAGATCTGTAAGATTTCCCGCTATATACAACATTAAAATTTAATGGATGGTCTGTAAAACTTCCCGCCATATACAACATTAAAACCTAATGGACGGCTTGTTAGGAGGTTAGAAGTCAAGCGCTCCCATAAATATTTCAATTTCAAATTGACGGCTGAGTTAGGAGGTTAAGTCATTCTCCTAGCTAGTCCTACGTTCCCAGTTAACTAACTAATTTATTTGCTGCTATATAAATATACCCATCTCTATATATACATATATTAAACACACACACACATACACCAGTATTGTCGTATCTGATAGAGAATGAACAATGAGAGCAGATTTTGGTGATACTAATGAATATATATGTTTAAAATTAGTATTGAGGAAGAGTACTGCAGCAACCTTTAACTTAGAAAAACAGTGTGCAATCATGGCCTTTTCATGATGGCCCTAAATCGTTGGATTCCATCGACCAAAACCCTCCAACGTCCTTTAAGGCTCTCTGATGGCACAACCTCCCTTATTGTATCCATCTCCCATCCCCCTCACATTCCTCATTCTCTTTTAGTCCGACTTTACACTACCAAACACGTTTCATTTGCAGACCAAGAAGCTATTCTAGTATATATATGCTTCTGTGTACATTATTTTTTTACACCCATTACACTCCAGATTGATCCATCTCTCTTTCTTTATATATACTAGAATGACTTCTTCATCTGCAAATGAGACGTGTTTGGTGGTGTGGAGTCGGATTAAGCAAGAATGAGGAGGGTGAGAGGGATGGGAGATGGATACAGTGAGGGAGCCATCAGAGAGCCTTGAGGGACGTTGGAGTGTTTTGATTGATGGAATCCAACGATTTGGGGCCATCATGAAAAGGCCATGGTTGCACACTATTTTTCTACGTTAAAGGTTGTTGCAGTATTCTTCCTCAGTACCAATTCTGTACATATATATTCATTAGTATCACCAACTCCTGCTCCCATTGTTCCTTCTCTATTAAATATGACAATACTGGTGTATGTATATGTGTATTTAATATATATATATATATATATATATAGCGATTGGTATATTATATAACAGCAAATAGATTAGCTAGTTAGCTGGGAACGCTGGACTAGCTACGAGAATGACTTAATCTCCCAACCCAGTTGTCAATTGGGAATTGAAATATTTATGGGAGCGCCTAACTTCTAACCTCATAACAGATCATCCATTAAATTTTAATATTATATATGGTGGGAAGTTTTACAGACCATCCATTAAATTTTAATGTTATATATGGCGAAAAATCTTACAGATCCGTGAACCTGCCTTTCAAATTTAGGTTTTTTAGGTTAAATCTTGCTTATTTATCAAGATGAATAAGATAATGGATAGCAAGAAAAGAATTTTTCACTTGAGAAAGAGAATGAGAGAGAGAAAAAGGATTATAGTAGTTTTTGAGTTGACCAGGTCAACTCAGTTAGGTGATTGTGTGTGGTGTGATCAAGCCTTAAGAGAAAAATGGTGATTGCTATTGTATTATGGTTATTTTTGCTTTGGTGATAGAGATGATAGGGCATGATTGGAAGAAATTATGAGTGAGATATTATAATAGAGGTGGGTTAGATTGGGCAAAGAATAAATGTCAGTAAAGGGAAAAAAATAAAGAAAATGGAGATTTTGAGTTAGTCAATTTGATAAAAGTAAGGAAATAGAATATAAAAAAAGAGAGATATGGGATTTAGAGTGTAATAGATGTAAAAAAATAAAATAAAATAAGCACAAAAGAGTAATTTTAACTCTAATAGGGGGTAAATTTACCTCCAATGAGGGGGTTGAATTATTAGCAAACCTCAAGGGAGATTTAAGTAATTTACCCTTATATTTATCATATTAAATAAATAGCTCAATGCCATTTACAAGATCATTTGTTTCTGGATTCATAACCATGTAGAAACAACAAAAAAAGAAAAGAAAAAAATCATTTGGCTTACATTTTTTTGTAGGCATGAAAGCTTTAGAGGCATCCTCAACAGAGAGATTTAATCGGTCAATAGCTAGATTCACCAATACTTACTTAATATTGTCATAGCAGGCCTTTGCACGTAAATGCTGCCGAGATGAAGCAACCGATAATTGCTCGCTCGAGAAATCAAGACCAATCACCTGAAAATTGTGACCAAAAAAGTATTTAGTGTATTTATGTAATACACAAATTAAATATTTCAGAGGTTTTTTTTCACAAAATGGTACATCATACGGATCATGGATGAGTCCACCTCCAAAGAGAAGATATTCAGATTAGCATGATATTGGATTTTCATATGCTAAGCAGGAACCAGGGCGTCGAAGACAACATGCATATAGAAGATACATATGCACATGAAAATGACATTTGTTCTGGGGAAAAAAAATCCTAGAATTATGTCCAAAACAGCAGAAAACATTAAAACAAATAAGAAATTGAATAAATAGAAAAAAAAAGCAATACAGAGCGTAAAATATTTTCCTATTCCATTGCAATATTAGCTACATTCACAAATTTTCAATCTCCATTCGACAACCACAATCTGTTCACAAAACAAAAGCACGAATCAGTCTTTCGAATGACCGGTCGCTTGCCTAGATAAAAAGGTTTGACAGATAATAACATATAATATGCTGCTTCATTGTTCCATGAAATGCCACTATGATTTGCCAGTGGATAGACTTTGAGTATTCGGCTAGTACATTGTGCCCAATTCATGGAAATGATATAAGTTTTGGCCATAGAATTTTAAATCCCCCACCTTCTTTCCTTAACAATTCCTCCAAATCCTTTCCTCGAAAAAACATATATTTTCCGGATTGCCACCAAACAAAAGAAAAAGAAAAACAAATGTAATTCAGGGTAAAATCTTTAATTATCAATCAAAACAAGCATAAAAAAGGAAGATCAAGCAGAACAAACCTCGCCATTTGGACCTACTTTTTCAGACAAGAGAAACGTCAAATCCCCACTTCCACAACACAAATCCAACACATTGTCACCCTCTGTCGCCCTATACAAAGCAAATAAAAAACTCTTAACATTCAATTAAAAATAGATCTACATCAGATGATTTTGAAGTAGGAACTTTACCCACTCCAAGACACAGCCATGCGTTTCCAAATTCGATGCTGCCCCAAACTCAGGATATCATTCAACTGAAAAGCAAAGAAACCGCAATTACACAGAACAAAAGAAAGACCGAAAAAAGCCGCACGTACACAGAAGATACAAATTCTTTAAGAACCTAGGGGTGAGCGATTCATAAAAATAGGTGAGCATAAAAGGTGGAAGGCAGAAGCGTACGTTATCGTAGACGGGAGCGATGCGGCTAAAGAGCGCCTTCCGGTCGTCGGCACACCGAACCTGGCGGAATTTGGGCCGGACGATCAGCCGGTGATGTCCCGACGATGGGTGAAGAAGATACGGATGAATCGAGGCAGCCATTATCGATATGCCGAATCAGTGATGTGCCGTTCTGATGATTTTTATAACGGACAGTACATGGGCTGGGCCCTAGTGTAGATAGCCTTGGACCAAACCTGGGCCCAGTAAAATTCTTTTGACCTCTGTACCGCACCCTTGTTCGGAATCTTGCCTTCCATTGGTTAGATGTAACGCCTTGGTCAAAAGATTGACCAATGCTATTTATCACAATAAACCATTTATTTATGGAATGATTTGATAAAATGGTTTAAGCATATTTTAAATTTATTAGTTACCTTTATTTTTATTTTGTTTTAAAATTTAATTTTTTTAATTTGATCAGACTTTTTTTTTAAATAACTAATAATTCAAACTATCATATCATCTGGTAAAAATACACATTAAGTTGGAGGGTTTGCTAAATTTTACGTTTGAAATGTTAAATTTTGTCAAATTTTATATTATTAGATATTTGATGTGCCGTGCAAAAAGTCAGGAATTTTTGAAAAATTGAAAAAAAGTTAATAAAAGTTGAAGATTTTCAATATAGAAGTAGTGTTAAAAGAAATGTTTCAATAATTTTTAATATTTTTTGATGGTCACTTAAAATTTATCGAGATAAATAACATTACTCCAAAAAATTTATGCCCACTTTTAAGGATTTTAGCCTTTCAATTCACACATGGGGATGGCTGCAATGCTTATCAATGACAAGCCACCCGAAGAGCCTTCGAGGAGTCTCCATTGTTGACATTAAGCCACCTCTGTATTTAAGGCAGCGAATGGTGCATTGTTCATATTCCCTACTCAGCTATGCATAATTAGAGAGAGAGAGAGAGAGAGAGAGAGATGTGAATTGGGTGTACGTAGCAAGGCAGAGAGAATAAAGAAGAGAAAGAGTGCAGTGGTGTGAGCTCGGGCAGAGTGAGTGATATGGAGCGTGGCGCATTGGTAAGCCAGTGAGTAGAGAACAAATAGTATAGCAAATTGATGTAAATTGTAATCCTCATCCATCGTCTGTAAAAATCTTTTTGTTTGTTTCTGTTTCTTGTTTGCATTGAATTACTGGGGATCCATTTCTAGCATAAATGCTCAATTTTTTTTTTTTTTTTTTTGGACAAGTTAGCATAAATGCTCTTGAATCCACAAGAATAAGAGATTAACAAAAGGTTTTTAAATAATCTGAATTGGATTGACTACGACAATAAATAAAAATGATATTATAAGGCCTTTTGTAAATAATCTCGAAATGATTTCAATATGGCCTTTCATCTCAAAATAAAAGTAAATAATTAAACTAAATCATTTAAACAAATCCTAAATAGAATAAAAAAAAAGAAAAAAAGTTATTAATTCCAACTAAAGTACGAAAACCAGTAAATCATATATACGTGTTCTTCTAAATATGGCACGAAGTAATTTTTTTATATCTCCCATTCAAATAGAATGAGATAGGATCAACTGTATCTTAGAAAATTTTGTTGTAAGAATGAACTTGTTTTCGTTCAGAAGAAAACATAATAGAAACTCAATTTTGATTCTTTTCTTATATGACTGCTGATCCATCTTTACATTCAAACACTTTGATAATTTCAATAATCCTTTCTTTGCGGTCTTACACTATGAATCAATCACAATTTATATGCAAAGTTTCTATGTTATATATGGAGGGAGTGAATTTCATCAAAAGGATCATATCTGATTTTTAGTGGATAATTATTCCTTCTTTATTTATTTATTTTTTCCTTCATATACATCCAAGAGCAAATCTAATTTTAGGTAATGATTATTCCTAGTTAGTTTATAAATTAAATATATCTTGTAATTAAAAATACATATTTTTTTAAGTTAATTCATTTTATACTATCAATTGTTTTTTTTTTTTTTTTTGGTTATGGTAGTAATCATAATAGGTACTACTTCACAAATTGAAAAATACTCATTCAAATCAAAAGCTACATCACATTCTTATGTTAATGTGGCATTCAATAGGGGAAATGACTTATATTGCTTGCATTTGATTGTAAATACCTCAATAGAAATATTATGGGAGGCAAGCAACATATCCCTCCCACTTACCAAAAAAAACATATCCCTCCCCAGGCATAGTGGAAAACACATTGAAATAAATCTCGGGTAAGGTTTATGTTCTTTTGAATTGAAATAAATATATTTAGCATTAAGTATTAACGAAGAATAATTTAAATATTAATTTAATATTAATTTTAACTAGAAATTAAAAAAAAAAAAAAGAAGTCCTGCTGCGTAGCGATAGATATGAAATATAGTTATTTGAATTTTTTTAATATTAACAATTCAAATCGAACAAACATCTCTATAAAATAATTTAAAAAATATAATATACTGAAAAAAATATATATTTTTTGCAATATTGTTTAGTGTAGCAAACGACTTGTTTACTAAGCATGCCAAATGTAAATAATTCCATTTTTCTTTATATATATATGTGTGTATATATATATATCTTGATCATAATTGAAACAACATATATATACATGTAAAACTAAGCATTTTGTTTTTTGAGTTTTTGGAGGCCGGTCACTATTTATGCACTTATAAGGATTTAAGTCATACCCAAAAAACTTGTTTGTAAATAAGTCACACTTGCAACAAAAAGACAAAAAAAGACATCACGCGTTTTTCACCACATTTCAAAACTGTCAGTTTTATCCGAAAATAGTGTACACTTCACTCATAACTTCCGTAACTTTCCATCTTCTTTACAAAGTAAGAAAAACCGATTTTTGGAAACAAAATCAAAACTGTTTGGGAAAAACTTAATTTTGCGACTTTCCATATTCTTTACAAAGTAAGCAAAATTGATTTTTGAAAACAAAATCAAAACTGTTTGGAAAAACCTAATTCCACGACTTTCCATCTTCTTTACAAAGCAAGCAAAATCGATTTTTGGAAACAAAATCAAAACAATTTGGGAAAAACCTAAATCGATCATCATTCCTAAGTATATTTATTTTTTTTTTTATTTTGAAACAGTATCGGTACTGTTTTGAAGAAATCTCAAAATACTAATCAACTCCATGAATTTCTCTTGCCCAAAACTTATCATCTGCTTATAATTCATGGTACTATTTTGAAGACAGTACCGATAAAACAGTACTGGTACTCTTTTGAATCGGTACTGTTTTCATACTGCCTAAAAAATATCAATCGATACATAATACAAACCAACGATACGAGCCAACATCATCATATTTTTTGAAACAGTACCGGTACTGTTTTGAAGATAGCTCAAAACGCCAATCGACCTCATGGATTTCTCTTGCCCTTAAAACTCGTCATCTGCTTATAATTCATGGTGCTATTTTTAAAACAATACCGGTACTGTTTTGAAAACAGTACCGATAAAACAGTACCGGTACTGTTTTGGACCGGCACTGTTTTCATATTGCCTAAAAAACATCAATCGATACATAACAAAAACCAACGATACGAGCCAACATCATCATATTTTTTGAAACAGTACCGGTACTGTTTTGAAGATAGCTCAAAAAGCCAATCGGCCCTATGGATTTCTCTTGCCCTTAAAACTCGTCATCCGCTTATAATTCAAGGTGCTGTTTTGAAAACAGTACCGATAAAACAGTACCGGTACTGTGTTGAAAACAGTACCGATAAAACAGTACCGGCCATATTACGTAAAAAACATCAATCGATATATAACACAAACCAACCATACGAGCCAACATCATCATATTTTTTGAAACAGTACCGGTACTGTTTTGAAGATAGCTCAAAACGTTAATCGGCCCAATAGATTTCTCTTGCCCTTAAAACTTGTCATCCGCTTATAATTCATGGTGCTGTTTTGAAAACAGTACCGATAAAACAGTACCGGTACTGTGTTGAAAACAGTACCGATAAAACAGTACCGGTACTGTTTTGGACCGGTACTGTTTTCATACTGCCTAAAAAACATCAATCGATACATAACATAAACCAACCATACGAGCCAACATCATCATATTTTTTGAAACAGTACTGGTACTATTTTGAAAATAGCTCAAAACGCCAATCGGCAAAATCAATCCATGAAGAAGATAGGCCAAATAAGTTCTATCTTCTTAATATCTTCACGACTAAAACTGTAAATAATGAAACTGAAAATAAGGAAAGAAAAAAAAATGGAAGAAGCGTGATTCTTGGTAAACATATCTTCACGTGATTCACGTAATTCCTGGAAATAACTTGTGTAACTTTGTTATAGAAATAAATGATATTATCGGTATATTAGAAATTATATTTAAAATAAACTCGTGGGACCCACTCAAAAGTGTGACTTAAATACAAAACTTTTCACATTAATGTGACTTAAAAGCAATACTTTTTTTTGGGTGTGACTAATAGTTTTAAAAGATTACAAAATATGACTTGGATACAATTTTCTGTTTTTTTTTTTTTTTTTCATTATGCTATTTCATAATATAAGTAGTTTTACAATTTCAACGAAAGACACCATACATGTACGGAACGTGCTAATTAAATTATCTAATACATTTGAGAATATACATAAGCAAGCACCCTCAGTCATCTGTAGAGACTTGCCCTGAATGATTATCCATGGCTGCCAATTGCATGTCCTCAGCTGGTTTCCAATGACGTTTCCGTTGATTTATAAACCAATTGTTAATTTGCTTCTGATTCAGCCCCGTCGATTCAGCCAGCACAATTTTATCAGCCTCCTGTGATCATTCAGCACAGCAAGGAAGACCACCGACGACCACACCCGAAAAAAAAAAAAAAAAAAGTGTAATTCTGATATTTATAAAGCAGAAGATTTCAACATGCTGGCAAAACCTTGTCCGAGAAAAAAATATTTCTCGGTCCTGATAAGTATGTTTGATGGCAGGATATGAAATGAGATATTAGATTGTTAATTCATAAATTTTACCTAATCTATAAATTAGTGACGAAAATGATTTTGGACATATAGATATATAATGTATAACTATATGATTTTAGAAAAGAAAATATATAGTTATATAATGCTGGCAAAATCTTATCCAAGAAAAAATAGTTCTCGGTCCCTACAAGTGTGTTTGATTGTAGGATATGAAATGACAGATTAGATTGTCAATCCGTAGATTTTACCTAATTTATGCTTGATGGACGACAATGATTCTAGATATATAGTTATATAATGTTTGCTCCATTGAAAAAATTGACAACTAAATTCCAAAATAATTCTTAAACATTTCATTGACGGAATGAGAATATTACAATTAATTAAAACTTACTTAATTGTTAAAAAAAAAAGAAGATAAATATCAAGTCGTAAATTGAGATTTGAAGTAAAATTCAACAGGAAAAGTAAAATTTACCCATAAAGCCTTCAAAAACTGACTGAAGGGACAAAACATCCAGCAATGTGTGTGCAATCGATTCATTAGTCTTAGCAGAAAACCACCAATCGAACTTTCTCATAAACACAGAGAGAGAGAGAGAGAGAGAGAGAGAGAGAGAGAGACGTACAGTTGGGTAAGGCCATTTATAGTGGGCATTCCACCAATCGAGTAAAGTTTGTCTGGCCTCTTTGGGCAGCTTTCCTTTCTTCTTCTTCTTTGAAAATTCCCTCTTCAGGCTACTAATGCGATCACCATACTTACGCAGCAGCATATCTTTAAGCTCCTGGTCTTGTACTTCAGTATCTTCACTAAAGTCCTCATCTGATGATACAGAACCCCTCGTCTGCACAGTTTACAAGTTATTTCTATAACATTAATGCGGTTATTAATTCATGTTTGGATACTTCTTCCTAGTCTAATATTTTCGATCGAATTAATGTGGAATAAAAATAAAATTAAATTCCCTGGTTGTATAAGGCTATATGTACGTTTTTAATAAGTTATGCCCAATTGTTTGAACCAAATATAAAAAGAGGAAAACAAAAATCTTTTTTTCACTCCAATAAATCAACATAGAAGTATGAGACGGGCAATAGAGATAAAAATTAGGGCAGAAAAAGTATAACCATTATATAGTTGTATGTAATATGGGTGCATATATATATATATATATATATATATATTCCGTGGTTAGGGGAATTAGTATATTTATATGCCATGTGTATGCATGTGATGGTATTGCTAATAATAGCCACTAGTCTGTGAATGTAATTTCGTTTCTATAAGTTGTCCAGTCATTACAATAATAAAATACTTGAGAGCGGCCATAATAATATTAAAATATTTAAAAATAATTAAAAATCTCATAAAAATTCAATAAAATATACAAAAAATTAATAGTAGCAGAATCGATTAGTTTATTATTTTAATATACAATGATCTATTTTAGGTACATTTAATTGTTTTTCATTGAGAACACTAGAATTATTATTTCAACAGTATTTCTTTTTCCGACCCCTTAGGATATGAACTTCTAGAAAAAAATACCCATCTTCCTCGTTCTCCTTCCGCCCCAGGCCCCTATTCCTTACTTATATAGTACTATATAAATGACGCATTTAGAACATTGTATTTTATTAAAAATTTTAATTTTTTTTATCTTATTGTATGAATTATATGATTATAACTTTTATTAATTTTTACTAATTTTTTATCATTATCAACTCAGCATAATATTTTGATTAATAAAATTTAATGTAGTGTATTATTAAGTAATAAAATTATAAAATAAAAATAAATTTTCTTTTACCATGATTTAAAAAATATGATAAAAGAGGCTCTAAGCAAAAGAAATATACCTAGGGATATGGCCTAGATGAATTTAGGAAAATTAATATAAAAAATGATGTCAGCTTAAGAATTTTAGTTCAACTTCAATTGAGTGTTGTTAGATTTCAACAATTTAAATGTACTCAAATATTTTTTAAATTATTAAAATTATGAAGACGTTTTAAATTACTAAATTTTAATTCAATAATTTATACCCCGTGTCCTAACATTCTATTCTTTTGCCAAAAAAAAACCCTTTTGCAAGGTCTGTTTGGTTTATCGTGAATACAATTTTTTAAAATTTTTGACCTTTTACGTTATTATATAAATTTCATAATTAATCTTAATTTAACTCATTTTTTTGTCACTTCAAATCCAATATTCTCGTTTTCTCGTCAAATCGTTTCAGCCAGCGAGCGAGGTGCCTGACGACACAGTGTATGGCCATCAAATCAAAGTTGCAGAGACCCGGGGGTAGAGTTGGGGAGAATTCATTGGATGCCCGCACCATCAGACAAGCAGGTGCGGCTTTCCAGGCGAGGACTAAAATAATGTACAAGAGCATGTTTATTCTATTTTAAAAATAAAAGATAAAACACAATATATATATATATATATATATATATATAAATCGAGTGAGCAAATCCACACTCCCCATTCTCAAACTATTTATTTGTGCGAGTCAACCACCAAATGGCAATTCAAATTGAGCAGAGAGTATTTTATTTAAAAATAAAATTGAAAATTTTTGATATGTCTAGTCAAAGTTTTTTAATCCAAAATTCACTCAAAAAAAAGGAAGAAATAATACACATTAACCTGCAAAGACATCTTAATCAATCATGCAAGCCATAAAAATAGAAAATTTCTTCCAAGATATGAATGGATTAGTTTTTATTATTTTTTTCCCCAAAAAATGGCTGTCCAGATGATTTCCAATTATAAAAATGTATTTATTACATCTTTATATAAAAATATCTTTATATAAAATTCAACCTTCAAAACACAATCATGCAATTAAAGACAAAGGAATTTGAAATATTGCATTTTTACCTCCCACTCCTTGCACGTTAAAAAGTATTATTTATTATAAAAAATAAAATATAAAGAGTTAAAAATGAACTAAAGTTAACATTTTACTCTAAAAAAAAGATTTCTAATTTGTTTTAGAAATAATTACAAGTTAAGACGTGTGAATATAGATCTAAGATACTTTTATAATTTTAAATTAAATACTTAAATTTAAATTTCTATTTATTACATATTAAAAATAAAAAAACAAAAATTGAAAGTGATTTGATATGACAAATCTAACATATATATATATATATATATCAGTAAAAAAGTGTATCAGTACGCAGCGCCTCCGGCATTCACGAAACAAAGGTATACCCCCCTAAACCTAATAAAGCAGAGGTGGAGTTGACCCAATTGGGTAATCGGGTCCCACCCAGGAGACCAAGACTGACACGTGTTATCCGAGTCGTGCGGCACATAGACCCACCAGAAATGACAGGCACTAAGCAGGCGCAGCAAATGAATGCGCAACCTTTAAAAGCTGCTCCGCCAAGCAGCGGAAACGCGGGAGTCCATGTGAACTGCGACCACCCGCGCTACCCGGGCTTCCCTTCAAAAGTTCTTTTGAAAGCCCCCCACATTCTTTCTTCTTCACCTCAAGTCCATCCGCAATATAATGCCCACAGGCATTTTCAACAACCATCTCTCTCTCTCTCTCTCTGTGCAACCAAAACCCTTCCTCTGCGATCATACCCAACCATTCCAATATAGTGGTGTTTAATGATCAAAATTAATTAAATTTCATTAATTTTTATTATTTTTTTAAATCAAAAAATTTCAACAATCAATTATATTTATTATATATCCCTTTTATATTAAATTTTTTATATTTGTATTATATTTTTTACCAAATTTTACTAACCAAACATCCTATACCAATAATCACCAAAGCAAGACATTTTTGAGTCAGGACCCAAACGAAATCCCTTATCCAAAAGGGGGTCCACAAGGAGTCTACGATGAAATAAGTGACCGTGTTTTATTTAGGCACGTGCATAACTTGAAAAGTTATGTTAGACAAATTAAAGATAAGTTTTTTATAAAATTTTATTAAAAAAATAAAATAAAATGATGCAATAATGATATTTATATAATTAAAAAAATTTATAATAAAATATAGGATGCCATATGGCATGGATAAAATGCATAAATTTCTAAGATTTTTAAAAATTATTTACTTTTATCACTCCACAATTTACATATTAATAACTTGTTTTATTTATCTCCATATTTTATCCCTCTACTAGTCCTTTATAGGTATTACGTGGAACTTTGATCTCATGACACATATACATAGTGAAATATGAATGAGGTTTTGTTTGGCAACATTTTTTTTACTTTTATTTTTTTAACTAAAATTTGGTTTTCTTTTTAAAAGATGTAACTTCTAATTATATTAATTGCATTCATAAAAAAATCAAAAAATTCACATTTGTTTAGGTAAATATTAGAAAAAAATGAATTTTTGTTAATTCTTCTAGTCAAACAAGTAAGTTTTATTCAAACAGACATAAATTTTAATTTTTCTTTTTAAATACAATTAGCATACATAAAAATTATAATTTCTAACAACAAAAATTAGATTTTGATTAAAAAAAACATAAAAAAAAACTACCAAACCAAACAAACCCTGAAGATATGATGGTGAAACACTGAAACTTCGATCTCATGACACACATGGTGAGGCATGGATTGAAGACCCCGAAGTCGTCAGTCGCTTCTCATTTTTGTCACTATCCGTTAATGGGTAGCACAGTTCACAAGTCATATTCAAAAAAATTATGCAACAATAATTGTATTGGAAGCAAGAATGTTAATGACGCTGGCAAATAAATTTTACATTAGTTGTGTTTGAAGCAACCTCCAAGCCAAAAGTTGAAATTTTGTAATTGCTTGTAGAATAAATAACTAAGGTGATGCTTCACACCGAAATTTTTAGCCAAAAAATTACCAGCTCTTGATTTTTAAATATTTAACAAACTACTAACTTTTATAACTTTTTTACGCTGTTATAATAATTTTTTAACTTAAAAATTAACAAAATTTACTAAAAATTATCAAAAGTTACTAAAAATTACTAATCACTCAAAAGTTATAAAAAATTACTAAAATTATTTTTAAAAATTTACTACTTATTCATAAACTACTAAAATTATAACTAACAATTTTGGGTTAAAATTATTCAAAATTACTAAAAATTGTGTCTCTGAACGGTCCCTAATAGATTTAGGGTATAACACAAGGTAATCTTCATACTTTTATATGTAGGGTGCGTTTTAAGTAACAAAAAATACGATAAAGTAAAATAACTCGTAAATTCGTAATTCGCACAGTGAAATAAAAGTAAATAACTTTTAAAATTTTTAATATTTTTTGCCATTTTCTTAAATTTTTTTTATTACTCAAACAGAGCCCTTAATAGCCGAAGATTAGCGTTTTCTAGATTAATATCCATTAATGTTATGTCTCATTTTAAGATGCGTGTTAAGTTCTCTTGCATAAAATAAAATTATAGCAACAACGTTGTACGAACAGAATGTCTTACTAAATTTTTTCTATCAATCTAAATTTTTACCCAAAAAAAAAAAAGGAAAAAGAAAAAAATTATAAAGTATTCCATGAACTAAATATTTTGGCTTTTTTTTACCCTTGAACTCACCCCTAATTCTTTAGGTTTTTTTTTTAACTTCAATTTTAATTCAGATTATTTCAATGTCAGAATACAATCGTCATCCATGAGAATTAGAATTAAAAACAATGGATGTCAAAAACAAGAACTGGATGGCAACAAACAACACTTCTAATAATATAGAAAGCACTAAAATCCGTACCATACATACATACATATATATATATATATATAGAGACACACCACAAGCATCAGAAAGTCAAAAATACAAATCATTCAAATTTTAGATGGTTACATACGTGGGGCTATTATTATTTATAATCTTCTATTTTATTCAGTTTATTAGTTTGTTATAAATTTATAAAAATTTTTATAAATTTTTTAAAAATTTATTTATTTTTTATTTTACTACACGAACTCATAATTTATATTATCTTATCACAATTTATCTCATTTTTATTACTCCAAGCACACGCTCAATTTATGGTGGGAACAAGACGTTTTGTTAAAATATTTATATTACAAAATTATCTAAGCAAGCAAAACTCACGTACTCTGATGATATTTGGAGTTTTAAAAAAGTTAAAAATAAAAAATCATTATAAAAAATCACCCGTTATAAAATTTAATTTAAAAAAATTGAGAACATTTTAAATTCTTTTAAAGTTCTTCGAAAAACTTTAAAACCCGGAACCGATACATGTTAGTAGAACTTCTCAAGGAAGCCAGTGATCTAACTAAAACCCTTCCACACGTCTACCAGTAACAAACTTAAATAACCCCTATTTAAGAACGTTCCATATAAAGAAATCTGGAATGTCCCATGAGAAGCAATATATGTACCACACAATTGGGTTGGATTGGGTATAAATGAAAAAATTATTTATTTTTAATTTTTGACTTTTTTTTTACCATTTTTTCAGATAATTTTGGGTATGTATTTACTCAAAAAAATCAAGCACAAATTAAAAAAAAAAAAGCTACAATGTGTTTGTAGGTCCCATCATGGCTTTTACATGGCCAACGGGGTGATGACTTGGCAGTATATATGTGACATAACATATGACAGCCTTAAAATGAAGGAACTATTCCATATATTCGAGCTTTGTTAGCTCAATCAATAAAAATAATAATAATTATGTATGTGTAAGTCCTATGAAAATATATGTTTAATTTTATCATTACAATTCTACATAAATTGAGTGCATTAAATAATATTCCCTTAAAATGATATTAGATCAACAAAATTATGATCGCTGGATTTCATTTACCAAAAATAGCACAGGCAAGCTATTATGTCCCAACATTATTGTTAGTTCTTTTTCAGAAATACCCTTGCCATGACCATCTTCACGAAGCCAGTGGCGGATTCGGATATGGATATTACATTTTGAGGGTTTTCTGATATAAATTTAGCTGTTTCCACCAGTCTGAGGATTATTTTTTAATATGAAATTACACAAATATTTCAAAGTAACTTCTCATTATAAAAGAAGAAACACTAAGCCATACTCGACTCCTCCTCTATCATTAATACAGTACTATTAATTTACCTCAGCATAGAATTTAATCACTTCAAATTCATGTCACAGTTATAAATCTCACTCTTCCAATTAAAAAACAATCCTAATAAAACTACATGACAAATTCACTTAGTCAAGTCATCATGACAAGTGAGCATCTATTAAATATACTTTTCTAGCGATCAGGTTAAATCAAACCTCTTTAGTTTGGTTACAATATTGCAAGTTTGATCACACTGAAATTGGCATGATGATCATACTCATCCGAATGGGCTAATGCAAAGCTTGCTCATATACTTCGACTTGCAATGAAAATTCTCTGGTTAACAGGAATCTTCATGATTAGTTAATTTTGACCAAGTAATTAATTTGAACATTTAAAATTTTCAATTTATGGAATTTAAGTGTTTCAGAGTCCAAAATAATATTTAAAATTTCACAAAAGGAGAAACTCTTTCAAAGACATGAATTAAAAAATTTACTAGTTAAATGTCTGACGAAGAGAGGAAATAATTTAGTTTATTAACTCAACTTTTCATTTTAACATGCATTCATGCATATCAAACACTAGCAACATAAATTCACATTCTAAATTTTAGATTATGCCAAAGCATAAAATTTCTTCACCATTTCCGTTCTCAGGCCAGTTCATATTTATGTCCTCATTCCCTTTGGCAACTAATCATATTTAAGGGAGTAAGTTCCATCTAGACCCCTCTTTTAAACCCAGTGTGTTGATCAAATTGTCTCAACCTATAATCAGATACATGGATGGAAAACTTCTTGGTAAGGATCAACATTAATTCGGAGAAGGTTTGACTAGTTTTATTTTTTCAACATCTTTTTGTGATTTATGGAAATAACTAGCACCATAAAATATAGTAAGGGGAAAAATACCAACACTGTTTTAAAAACACTTTCACGTACCATGTTCATGTCATTTGAACTTCGAAATGTCAAAATCAGAATATCAATATATGATCAATATAAATGTTTTGTAATTCCAAGTCTCAATTTAGTCTGACACAGAAAAATAAAGGAAACAGAAGGAGAGAAAGAAATGGAAACACTTATAAAAAAAAAAAGAAAGTAATGGAACAAACGCAACAAAGAAGATGGGGGAAGAAAAATAGATCACTTGAACAATAAAATGAAAAAGTAGAAAAAAAAGGTGTAGAACTGTTGCAAACGTCCATTACTGTCACACCCTTGACTTTTTAAGCCTCACTAGTCTTGCACAGAAAGGAAGAAATTAGATATACACACCCCATCTATCCCCAGCCACAAAAATATTAAGAAAACAAACAAATAACACATCATTTCCAGATTTATATACCCTAGCGAGTCATCAGTCACTAATCCAAGACAAGGACCATTTCATTACTTGAGTTTTAATAGCTTTACTTTTTTCTTTCTTTTTTTTTTCTTTAAACAAGGAACCTCCCGCTGAAAGGAGGTTTATGTTAACCACACTAGACGGTAAAACATCCGATTTGTGAATCTACAAGATCCCTAGGGTAAAGTACGTGTCAGTGACTCAACGGGTAGAATCTTGATAGAGTGTTTCCCACGAACTCTTTGATTTCATGGTTGAGGGATGTGTCTCAAATTTTTAATACCTAGTTTTTTCTAATTGCAAAAACCCTAGGTCGTACTGCTTCTGATTATTCTCACTGTAATTGATGTTTCACAGTAAGCGGGTTCTTTTCAGAAACAGAAAAAGAGACAAGACCAGACACTGAGGTAGGAGTAGAGCTATGCTGTTTTTCTATCTCTAGAGTTGCAGATGCTAACATGAGGCCACCATTAATGCTATCGTGCGCCACGACTCAATGTTCAAGAATTGGTTTTGGCCACTGGTTTCTGTTCTAAACATGCAGTTTTCTTTTGCAGAGAAGAAAACAAAATCTTTAGATTGCAGTTACGGATTAGAAAATACCAGTTGGGGGAGTTAACATACCTATGCAAATATCTCCCAGTTGCATTTCAATGTTGTTCAAGAAGGTGGTTGCTTCATCAAAAGGCCTAGATAGATCGGACTTGTATTTCACCAACACATCACAGAAGGTTTCCTGAGAAAGAAAGAAAGACAGTCAGAAAATTGAAAAAAGAACAAAAAAAAGCATAAGGAAAGTCACGAATTAATAGAGAATTCACACAAGTATAAGGAAGGAGATAGACCATGAACCGGTCCAGCTCCGGATCAACTCCCAAGCACGTGGAAACCTGACAAGCGTGATTTTCTCGCCGGATTTCGTCTAACAGACTCGCAATTTCCGGAGGCGCACCGAGCTGGAAAAAAGCATCCAATAACATAAGATTATAGCAGGAAAAAAAAACACTTCTAAAATTTTTGAGAAAATAGAAATTTTCTCGGCAAATCAAAGATATTGACGGAGACATTAAAAAATTTCCATCACCAAAGCCATAGTATCACTCTAATTCTTGCACTTCCGGTACCGATTGCACTCATGAATATGACTACTCAAACTCAACAGTATACAAGAAGTACAAAGGGACTTGGGCAGTTTGAAAGCGATTGAAGGGTCTTTCAGATTCTCATAAAATTGAAACTTTCTGGCAATCGATGTAGGCCTCGCCAACTGCGGGTACTTGGATGAGAAGCGATTTTGGCTTTAATCACGCTCGACGTATCGTCGCGATCTTCATCACCTGGCCGTGCTTGTACTCCTCGCCGCGCGATGGAGGCGGCTTCGATATAGCCGAGGCCAGGTGATCAGCTCCTCCGATTCGAACATCGGAATCCGGTGGTGATCGCTGGAGAAGGTCTCGTAGTCGCTGGTATCGTAAGATTCTCCGGCGACATCAGGACTTGTCGTCGGCAGCGCTTGTCATTGGTGGTTGGATGGAAGCCGTACATTTCATCCATAACTATAGCTTCTAGAAGAAGGAAAGAGAACCAGGATTTGCAGAAGAGGCTTTTGCAAACAAAACTGAAAAAGCAGAAACTTCATTGGGTTTAATATCTATCTGCGTAAATAGATTTTTATTGGTAGGGAGATGCTAAGGATGGTAATTAACTTTGGAATGCAGTTTACTTTTTTTTTTAGTATTTATTACTAAGGCCAAGACACACCTTTGTGTTTGATAATAATTTTTTTTTTATTTTTATTAGCAGTCAAAACATCCAATTCTTAAAATTGATTTGATTTTAAAATAAAAAATTAATTTAATTAATTTAATAATAAAATTTTATATTTGAAACACGTTTTAAATTAAAAATTGAATTGATTTGATTAAGACTAATGCTAAATTTAAACATGTTATAATAAAGAGAAAATATGGTAAATATCATATATGAGGATAAATTTATCCACTAATTTAAATGACTTAAAAAATAATAAATTCTTATTAAATTTTATTGTTCTAGATTGAATTTCAACATGATACAAAAATCTCAAATTTAAGTTATAAAATTAAATCAAATCCAACTTATAAAATTTTAATTTTAGTTCTAAACATAAGAATTAACGATAATTTTCATTAAGTGGAATCAGATCCTATTAAATTTACCGTTCCAAATGAAGTATAAAATAATGTTTGAAGTTTTAAAACAGTTAACATAAATAAATAAAAATTAATGTTAAAGTGAAATAAAAATGGCATAAAATAATGTTTGAAGTTTAAAACAGTTAACATAAATAAATAAAAATTAATGTTAAAGTGAATAAAATGACATGTTACAAAATTTGACACGTTGCAAACATGAACATTTTGTAAGATGAAAAATGAGATTAAATATATATATTTTTGTGCATATCAATTTTCTTTTATATTGTTTTTTTTGTACACTTGTTAGATTAGAAGGTTGTGTATAGACTGTGAAACAATTTTCTTTTGATGCAATTTTAGTGAAAACCCAGGAGTAACCAATTTGGAGTTTGATTCTAAAGTAGGTATAACTTTTTTTTTTTTTAATATAGATTGGTAAAATTGATGAAATTTATTAAATTTATGTTTCACATGTTATAAATATTCACATGTAAATTTGAAAAAATTACTGTTGTGCAAAACAGAAATTTTATTTCTTTAACATAAAAATTGATTAAAATATAGTTTTGTTCCTATTCATTTTTAGAAATCTTCTATTTTTACCAATTTTTAACTCATGAAGAACCATTAAGTTAAAGTTAGCACCTCAATCAAAATCACAATAATGTTACGTGTTGACTTTTAAGTGAGAGTTCATGTATTTTTTTTTTATTAGAAATCAAAGTAATACAAATTAATTAATAAATATTATTATGCATTAGTGGCACACTGCACTTAAATTAACAAGGGTTAATTTTTAATGAGTATCAAATTAAATTGTAAAAAATTATATATGTTGCTAAATTTTATCAAAAACTAGCAATCTAATTAAATAATTTCATCAATCAAATTTATAATTGCAATTTAACTTATTTTATTTTTTTTGATTATTTCAAATTCATAAATAAAGCAACACTTACACAAATCGTGTTGTCACTCGCATATGTTATAAATATGAAATATAAAACTATATGTCATTTAATTGTTTCAATGTAAATAAATTTTAAAAACATTTTTACGTGTATTTTAAAAAAAGATTGTTAAAAATATATTAAACAAATAAAGCATTGCTCTCTCTCTTTTTTTTTTTTTTTTTTTGGAATACTCAAAGTATTTGAATTAAATTATACACACTCGACTAATCCCTTGAGATTCCAGAGTTAATGATCAGATAAATTTTTTAGTGACTTTGAAGAGATTTAGACACTGCCATACCTTAACTAACTTTTAAAGTTTTAGAATTTAAATCCTCTAATAACCTTAAAGAGATTCAAGTTGCATAGCTCAAACTATTCTGACGAGGTCGAACTAGCGACTATTGAAAAATAAACTCAAAATCTGACCGATTAAGCTATTAGTCGGGTTTAGAAAAGCTTTACTTAATTCTATCAATTGTTTTACTTGTGATGTTAACACGGGATATTTTGGGACGTCCTATGGATGGAAGGCTACGCGCGGATGTATTGTTGTATGGTCAATGAATATATACATGTGTACATATGCATACATCAGTCCCAAGGATTTGAACGGCGATGGAGAGAGTACTGTACAGTGAGTAAACCGCCGTGCCTTTTACTGACAAACCCTTTTTACCGGTGGTGGCCGACAAGATTCTGGTTGTCCAATGGGCCCGACACTAGGCTTTCTTTGTCAAAATTAATGGAGTTAAAAAGATAAAAAAAACTCGCAGATACGTCTTCAATTTTAAAATCTTTTTTTATTTTTAATTAATTTTTATGGATGTAAGTATATACTTATAAATTATTAAAAGGAATAAATTTGAATAAAAAATTATATGAAACAAAAAATAAAAAATAATCCAAAAAAAAAAAATAAATAAACACCTTACTGGTTGGATACCAAACCAAGCGTAATCCATTGAATGCAAGTAAAAAGAATAAAGCCCAAAAAAAAAAAAAAAGGGCTAAGCACAAAACCTATAAGGGTGTTTGGTTGATAAACAATGGGACAAAAAGTATAATAAAAGTAAAAGATGTGACATAAAAGTGAATGTGAAAAATTTTAATTAGAAAAAAATATAAAAAGTAGTAAAATTTGTGAGTTTTGGTGGTTGTCCAACAGGACCAAAGTGAAGAAATTGTGACAAGGCTAAGCCCGAAATCGGTCGGATAGAATAAATAATTTTCTTGTTAAAAAAGAAAAAGTTTTTCCTCATCTGTGTTCGCATTTTTTTAATTGGGTTTATAGGGTGAGAAGAATAAAAAATCAATGATTTTAAATCATTAAAATAAAATAAAATAAAGAGTGCAAGTGCAAGAATGTACGGATAATAAGAGTCAAATTATTCTATTTAATGAATTTTTTTAATATATTTATATTAATTTAATTTTTTATATTCTTTTATTTACGCCTGTCATCTATGATCTAATTCAGTCACGAGTACAAGTAGCAGTGGATTCAAAAATTTGAGTGCTAGAAGACTAGATAAAAATTTATAATTTAAAATGATAAGTTAACAATTATTTGTTTATTTATTATTTTGGAGGTAGCACTGTATAATTATAATACGCAAAGAATGAAAGTATCTCAAATAAATTCAAAATTTTGGGGTGATGTTAATAATTTTACTTTAATACAAGTGTATTAATCAAAGACTATTAACCCGATATGCTGCTCCACAGCCTGCCGCCGCTATTAAGGATAAGCTTTTAACATTTACTTCTATGGTCAGACGGGGAGCTGAAAATTTATGAACTGAAAAATTTACGAAACTCACTTTTATGAGTTTGCCCCTGTCAGTACTTAAATTTTTTTTAAATTTTTTATATGTTACACGAATTACAAATTATAATTTTTACTAATCTATATTAATTTTTTTAATCTCTTTGTACGCACCCTTAATCGGCAATGGCACACGAACCCATTTTACCACCAACCAAACAACACCCCCAACAAACACCCCCCCCCCCCAACCAAAAAAAGGAGCATTCGTACCATTGATTGTAACGAGTACATCTCAATGGTTAATTTTTGTAAACGCTAAGACACACACACATTCAACTGCAAAATTTGATGACCCGCAAGTGTCCTTAGCGATTCTCTTTAATTATTTCCAATTAGAACGATGAATTATTCACACCAAAATTTACGATAAATTATCTAGTGTACTTTTTGTGCGTGTATATTATTGTAAAATTAAAAAATAATAATAAATATATCTATTTTTTATTTTTCACATTTTATTTTCACTCATAATAAGGAGTATTTTACTTTAAAGTGTGGAATATTAAAAGTAAATAAACACATTTAGCATTATCTTATAAAATAATAAAACATATACTTTTATATTGTATTCAACTTGGCCGGAACTTGGGATTTTTTTTAGAAGATGTCACAAGTTAGATTCTAAAGAAAGTCCATTTTCTTGGAGTTGTCCCACGAGTTGGCCAAACTGGCTGAAGAGATTGGCAAAAGAGTTTACTACTAGGCTACTCTGACGTAATTCGGAGGAAACATTCCATGTTACGACTAACCGAAACTGATCAGTCAGATGAGTATTGCTGCCAACTGGCAGAAGAGAGGTTTGCTACTTGACTTCTGGCTCGATTTGCAGGAAACGCTCAATGTCACGACTAGCAGAAACTAGTTAGCTGAATAAGTACTTGTGATTGACCCGAGTATTACTATGTGGGGGCACATGCCAGGATCCGAAAAATTTGCTATCCTCATAAAACCTAAAAAGGTTACAGGAAAATTTATCCTCGTTACTAAAATATATATATATATATATATATATATATATATATATATATATATATATATATCGTAACGACCTGCATCCATATAATACAATATTGTTTGCTTTGGGCTAGGTAAGCTGCTTCTTAGGGGGTCCCCCATCTTGGTACTACCCCTACTGGAGCACGCTTAATCCTGAAATTCCTACTAAATCCAGTGCCCTCGTGACTTTAAAACGCATTGTTATTATATGGATATCGAATATTACATATATGCTACTTTCTTTCACTACCCAGGCGATGTGGGACGAAAGGCATTGCTTCTCTATTTCACCTCCTACTTCACTCTCCCGTCAGTAGAGTCCCTCACAGGTAGGTCCCTCATAATCCCTCACAATCTTTCCCCTTTACAAGGCACGCATCCCCCCGTGGCCTCATGCTTCACTTTCCCGTAGGCAGAGTCCCTCACAGGTAGGTCTCCCACACGCGGGGCCCCCACACGCATGATCTTACATTTTCGACTGAGCATTAGCTTTGATACCATTGTAACGACCCGCATTCATATAGAACAATATTATCTGTTTTGGGTTTGGTAAGCTGCTTCCCATGATGTCACCCATCCTGGGACTGCTCCCACTGGAGCACGCTTGACCCTGGAGTTCCCACTGAATTCAGTACCCTCACAGCTTTAAAACGCGTTGTTATTATATAGATATCGAATATTGCATATATACTACTTTCTTTCACTACTCAGGCGATGTGGGACGGAAAGCACTGCTTCCTTGTTTCACCTCCTACTTCACTCTCCCGCAGGTAGAGTCCCTCACAAGTAGGTCCCTCACATATATCTTAAGAATCTTAGTAACAATTAATTTACTTCTTAGAAGTTCAATAATAAATTCATATTTTGTCTAATTGAATTTAGAAAATTAATTTTTTTTTTAAATTTTGTTTTAATATGAATTTATTGCATAACGAGCTAATCTCAAAATTTTGAACATGTTAAAATAAACTGAGTTAGAGGGGGTATTCAAACACGTGACACATATCCATCTTGGACGCTTGTCAATCATTCGGGTAAGATACCTTTTTTGCCACGTTTTAGAGAGGTACAAGCAGTACTACTACTCCACCACCCATGACTACTCTAATTCAGCATGTCCCACTATCCATGATACCCGGATGATGGCTATGACCATCTTATATAGAAGGACCACGCGTGCATAAAAAATTATAAATATGAGGGAGACGAAAAAGGAATGTGAGCACTATTTGCTCACTAAAACTCTGTCAAAATTACTTCCAACCTTTCCCTTTCTCTATACACTTTTTAACTTGACCATTGGAGAAGTATTCATCTAAACACTGCTCGGCCAATAGTTTGTTTCAGAATTCGAACGAGAAGTTAAGAAGCCTGAGACGTCATCATCATTAGATCAACTGTCTGACCATGTCATTGGCACCCTTATAGCTAGTCGAACACATCATGAAAGAATTTTATTAGATTTTTAACACTCCACGTAGCGAGCTAATCTCAAAATTTTGAACATGTAAAAACAAACCGTGTTCAAGTAAATTAATTTGTATTATAACTTATATAATCTAATAAATTAACAATATAAGATATTTTAAAAGCTTCAAATAGAAGTTTAATATGCTCATTATACACAATATTAGTTTTTAGCTTTTTAAGAAACTATATTTATATAAGATGAGTGGCAATAATTATTAGGACCATATTATTGAAAATTATTGATAATGAGAAAAAATATCAAATACAATTGCTTTTTTTTTTAAGTTTCTATTACGTATATTCCTTTTAGCACTGTTCGTTTGAAAGATTTACAACTTTGGATTGATCTATGAGTTTGATAAAATTTTTTATTTGACAAATCAAAACACGAGGGAATTAGCAACTTTATAAAGATTGTGAAATACTCGATATTTATTTTCAGGCATTTATTCAGATTTTTGGTTATTTAAATATTTGGACCTAAGTTTTGATATAGGTTGTTGGGCACAATTTTGTTTTCCTATGATAAGTTTAGTCCAGAATTGTTATTGGACTTGAAGTAGGGCTTGGGACCCAACCTCTTTCCCTTTTATTCTTTTTTTTCTCTTTTTCATTTTTCTTCATTACTTCTTTTTCTTTATTACAGATGCTAGCAGCGAGGAAAAACAAAAGAGTGAGAAAGAAAAGAAGGAAAGTAAAGGTTGGAGGTTGAAAGTTGACAAATCTGGAGCCATTTGACATCATGATCGTCGTTGCGGTAGTCATTCGTGTTAGTTTAGCTCGAGATGAGAAATATGAGTTATAAAAATTTTCAAGTTTCATGGAAATTATTGCCTTTTTTTTAATTTTTCTTCGGATCCAAAGTAGAGGGTTGAACTTGTGTTTATATCATGATTTCTTGCATGATTTGGAGTATGTTGATATATATATATATATATATATATATTGTTGGTTTTGTGTTGAATATCAGATTATTCATTTATTTGTGTATACATGTATATTTATTAATATATGTGCATGAAAATCTTAGCTATTTTTAAGGTTTGAGGAATAAACTTAAGATATGGTGGGTTGTTATTGATTGTGATTCCGATTCCTGGTTCGGATTATTCGAATTTGTTTTGAGAATGATAGATTTACCTGATTTCCACTTGGATCGACGCTGCAGGTTGTGGGAGTGAAATTTCGGACTAGGGGAGTATGACTGCAAAGTTTGGTATCGGTATTGTTTCGCAAATTAAAGCGGACTTTCCACACGGGTTGTCTATATTAGGGAACTTTCTATATCTTCTCGCACCTACCAGTGGGCTTCCCATGAGGTTTCACAGGCTACTAGTGGGCTTCCCGAGAGGTTCTTGCAAGAAAGTGTGGCCATTTCTATTAATTGTATGGTTCAACTCACTTTTGATAATACGTGTTGTATTATGGACATGTAGCATGATTATGCGTTTTCTAAGATCATGAGATGTATATTTGGATGTTTGAATGTAGCATGTCTTTGTTATAATGTCAATATCTTGATGTTGATAATAATAATTAAGCATATTTTGTGCATGGGGTTAGAGTTGTATCATTCGGATATGTTATGATTATTGGTTCGGCAAGAGTGTCATGTTGTTAGTGCTAAGATGCCGAGGCATGGCCATATGTATGGACGAGATCTATTATTTTGAGGAAAATGATAAAATGGGATTTTTTTTAAATACTGAATGATCTCCAATCGATATATAGACTAAATATTAGTTATTAGAGTTGGGACATTAATTTTAAGATATTTATAGAGATTATTTCACCACGTTATAAATTAGCAGATATCTAATTAGATGTGTAACACCATTTCCTAACAGAAATGGTAGGAGGTGTAAAATGGTTTTCATAAGTCTTGCACAAATGTGGCCGTAACACAGTTCTCCAATAGTGTAGATGGAGATAAACATTTACTGTGAGTATAAATGGTGTGGTAGGTAACTCCGTGTATTTTTCTAAATATCGTTGTTTCTAGGATAAAACTGGGGATAGAATGAGATTAAATAATAATTAATTATTGCATCACATTTGCATTAAGCATATTATATTTTGTTAAGATTGTTATGAATTATTATATGTACTTGAGTTATGTATACTAGTTCACATTTGCACAATCCTAGTTACTAATCAACGGTACTCATCTTTTTCCTATTCCAGGTGACCCACATGAAGCATGTGAACAATAACCTAGAGTTAAGCTATGGTTGATAAAGATGGCTTAGACTTATGTTATTTTTCTTATTTGAATTACTATATTCTTATTTGTACAACCTAAAATGTAGGTTCAAACTGATTTCAAAATTTGTATTATATTGATAATAATGCATCTTATGGCCACGTAAGTTTTGGATATTGTCACCAGAGTGTGACTTTTAATTTGATTATGATGTTTATATTTATTTTAATATGAAAATAAGAAACAATAATAGATAATCTAATTGATATATATAAGGATTTGACTTACTCTTAAATTAGAGTTTTATTTATTTTAATTAGATTCAATATTCACATATTCCGTACTACGAGGAGTGTGACAGATTAATAATCCCTTAAAAGGAAGATGTGTCATCCCATGAGAGGATGGAATGACATATTCTTATTTTAGATTCAATTTCCTAAAATCCTACTTAAATTATATTTCTTATCTCTTTTGTTCCTCTTATCAAACACTCAAAAAATAATTTTTCATAACAAGTAAATCTCACATTATTTTTCTCCTATTATCTAATTCCAAGATCAAAATATACCACAGGACAAGAAGTATTTGTTGTCAACACATTCACAACTCAATACACACACTATTCAAAGGTTTTTTTTTTTTTTTTGTGGTAATTTACACTATTCAAAGGTTGACATTGAATTAGGCAATTGCACGTGCCTGACGCGGGACAATTTTTCAAACAATTATCACACTTTGAAAGTTTTCATCAACTTCTTCGGAAAGACAAAAAAAAACAAAAAAATAAAAATTCATCTACTTAAATTTATTGTTATTAATTTTTTCCGTTGTTGATATAAATTGATGTCAACTTTGGTTTAAAAAATTTACTCATTCTACTAAGAAAAGGGCAATATCATCTCCAAAATTATAAGATTAGAAATTGTTAAAATATTTTACATGTTCATATTTTTTTGAATTAAAAATATATGAATACATTTAAATTATTAAATTTTAATTTAACAATCCCAACTCCCATATCGTTTAAAAAATATGATTTTATACCGTTTCACATAACCGTACGCTTAAAAATTAGAATTGTTAATATATATATATATATATATATATTTGGTAAGTGCTGTCAGTATTTTTTAATATAAGAAAAGTCATAATTGTCACTAAAAATGAAGTATAATATTATTTTATTAGTAAAAAAAAGGATCATTGTGCAATCATGTTCTTGGATTTGAACTTTTTTCACCAATCACGTTTCTATCGTTTGAGGACGTGGCCACCATGTTTGTTCGTTTTCTTTGTGGCGATATTCGCACTTTTTCAAAAATTTTTCCGACCCCTTATAATTTTTTTTTTTCTATAAAATTAAAAAAACTAATTTTATAATTAATAGAGAATAATTAATACAAAATACATTAAATATCATAACTATCCTCCCTTTTTATTTTTATTATGAAACTAAAATCATTCACTTTTTTTTTCATAACTCTATTATTTATTTATTTTTATAATTATATTTCTCATAATCTTATATATATTTTTACTTATTTATATTTTTTTTGTTTATTAAATTTTAAACGAAATACGATAAAAGGAGATTATGTTAAAACGAAGCTTTCAGATGTGATTAAATTTTTATTTTTTTGTTTTTTGGTACAAACAAATGGTTTGCGGCAAGCCGCCATATGAGACAGACTTTTATACTTTGACTCCTCTTTTGTGTCGTGGGAGTGGGCAAAAATTCAAGATGCCTTTTTGTTTTTTTGTTACAAAATAAATTTCATATTATTATGAGTTATTGAATCTCTTAAATTGCAAAGCAACCATTAACTTTTTTTTTTTTAATTTTCTTGTTTCATGTAATTGATTTTTTAACAAGATAATATAAAACAAATTGCATATAATATTTTCTTTTTTGTTTTTATTGGTATATATACTATTATATTATTAGAATTTTTTTCCCTATAAGCTTTTTTTATAGTTCCTAGTTGTAGTGTTTTTTTTTTTTTTGCTTCATAGTTTATAAAAAGTTTTTGTTAAAACTGTTAGAATTATTTTAAATAGTGTTATATTATTTTTATTTAATGGTGATTGGTTTGGAGGATGAATGTTAGGATTTGAATTTGAATTTAATTTACCTTTATTTCAATTATTTTATTAGCGTATGAATTAATTAACTATTATGATGTCTTATTTTGTATCAATTAAAAAATAATAATTATTTTTTTATTTTTTTATTTTTGATAAAATAAATTTAAAAGATATATTTACAAAGTTAATTTAAAAAAACCATTAAAAAAGATCTCTCACACAATTTCATGAAATTATATTTAACATTAAATTTTTAATTTAACATACAAATTAATAAATAGTGGAGAATGTTGCAAAAAAATTAAAAAATGAAAGATATTAGTTTTATACTAATGAGTAGAAAAGGAGGGTAATTGTAGTATTTGATGTGTTTTGTATTAATTAACCTCTACTACATGGTTAGTTTAATAATTTTGTAGGAGTAAATAAAAGATAAAGAGTGAGAGAAGTTTTTGTAAGAGTGTCAATATTCCAACTTTTCTTTTTTTTTTTTGGACTTATCTAGTGCAAACTCATGCAATCTCATTCTATTCATTATACGGCGCATGTTTAACACAATGGTGCGTAAATTTCATCTACCTTCCCTAAATATTTAGGAAATTATATTTATTATTTATAATATTTAAAAGTTACACTTAATTTTTCCTATTTTGAAATATTATTAACATTGACCCTTCCAATAAAATCAACTATTAACACTTAACAAAAAAAATGTTAAAATAATTAAAATTTTAAGCCTCCAGCCCTCATATTTTCATCAATTTTCTCTAAAAATTTTCAAAAAATAAGTAAAACATAAAGTTTTGTTGATTTTTGTAAAAAAAAAAAACTAACGAAATGTGAGAGAGGGGTAAATAAGAAAAATATTTAAAATTTTAGTTGATTTGACATTTTATGTTAATTTTTATTGACTAATTTTATAAAGATGGGATCAATATTAATAACATTTTAAAATTAAAAAGTCAAGTGTAACTTTTAAATGTTATGGGTACTAAGTGTAATTATTTAAATATTAAGGGAAGATAAATGTAATTTACCAAAGATATAACTGTTTCAGATTTCTTAGGGTTTGATTTTATTAAAAATTAACTTTTAACTTTTTTCATAGCTTTTTTTTTGTCGTATATGATTTTTTTATTAATATTTTCTAAAACAATAATTTTTAACTATTTTAAGCATATTCAGAAAATAATAAAAAAATTTACATCCATTTGAGTAAAAATAAGAAAAATTAAAATAAAAAAATTTCAATATTCTTTTACTTAACCCGATTACTTTTATTTAAATGGATGTAAATTTATTATTATTATTATTATTATTATTATTATTTTACGAATATAACTAGCAAGCCTGAAAGTCATAGTTTCTTAAAAAAACTAAATTTTCAAAAAAAAAGCATATAAGACACAAAAATTAAAAAAAAAAGTGCAAAAATTTTATTTTTGCAACCAAACAAAGCACTAGTAGAAATTCATATTTCATACTTTTTTTTTGAAAAAAAAAAAAAAGGAAATTCATATTTCATAATTGAGGATATGCCATGATATGCCATAAATATTAAAATTAAGCTTAATTACCAAATCATCTTATCAACTATGCCCGTTTGGTTAGACCAAAAATCACCGAAAGTTACAAAGAAATTATAAATATTTACTTACTTTTAGTAACTTTTGTCATTTTCATTTTTCGTGTGTTTATTTTAAAATTTTAAATTTTATAAAATTTTACAAAAAAGTTAAAAAAAATTTACCAAAAGTTATCTATTTTTTTTATTTTTTTTTATTTTTATCTTCTTTTTGTACTATTTTTTTATAAAACTATTGAAACGATTTATTTTGTACTCTTCTAATGGATTATTTGGTTACTTTTAATTGGTTTTCTAAAAACAAAAGGTGATTTACATTTCCTACTTTTTCGAGTTTTCGATCACTTTTGGCCGACAGCCCCTGTATATGATCAGTGTCACTTTCTCGTCCAAGTATCAACGTGAAAAACGAGTATATTAATATAAAAATTTAATAATTAAAAAAATTAGTGTATAACATTTTTAATTAATAAAATAAAATTATAATAGATCACAATTTGAGAGTAATCATGTAAGAGACTTTTTAGTCGTGTTTGTTTATTAGATTAGGGATGTGGGATAACACGGTGTATTAAGGTTTAGTTTGGGAAGTAAAAAATTATTATTTTTAGTAGTTAACTAATAAAAGATTAATTTTTTTTGGTGTTTGAAAAGGAAAAAAGTACCTAATTTTTTAATTTTTTTTATTAATTTAATATTTTTACCCTTAAAAAATTAAAAAAATAATAAAATGTAAGAAGATAAATTTCGTCATTTTAAAAAAAAGTTAAAAAACTTATTATTGGTGGATGAGATTCCAGTCACTTCTCGCCAAACGGAGCCAAAGTGGGTAAAAAATCTAGTGTTTTTTTATTTTTACTTTTTAGATTGGTGTTGAAACATTATGTATTTAAAGGGTGTTAAATTTGTTAAAAAATATAATAAAAATTTGATATAAAAGTGATATATAATAAAATTTGATTAAAAAAGTACAAAAAAATTAATAAAATTTGATGAGTTTTGATTAATTTTGTTTAACAAACATTTTAAATTTACTATTCGTCAAAATTCTTAAAAAATTTTAAATTATCTCCTACAAATTTTATTTCATATCATTACTTGTCATATATTTTATTTTTTACTAATTCAACATAAATAAATAGATAAACATACCTCAAAATTAATTTCTAGTTATATTTTATTTTATATATTATGGGTGTGTTTGATGCACCAAAAATCTTTAAAAATTTCTGAAAATATCTAAAAGTTTCTATACATTTTTACACATTCTAACTTTCTCAAAGTTAAAAAAAAAAAGCTCAATATCTTTCAAAAAATGTCGATAATTAAAATTAGATTAATCAAATAGCAAAATTTTTTTTACTATTTTCATCATGAACTTCCAAACTATTGAATGACACACATTTTGATTATTTTTTATAGGGTCATAAAACCGTTCCGACGGATTATAGAAACCGTTTCGATAGATTCGCACTATTAACTTTTGTTCGAACGGATTGTAAAAATCGTTTCGACGAATTACAGTGCAAATAAGGCATGGCTGATACAAAATTTTAAATCCATCCAAACGGAAATCTAATCCGTCATAACGGAAATCTTACTATTCATCTCTAAAAAAATACGGTTTGAGATATGTGTAACAAACACAAAAAAATTTCTCTAATTATATTTTATCTCACTTTTTATCATTATAAGCGTACCCTGTAATTATTTTGTGATATTGGGTGTGTTTAAAATTATATAAAATTATATAAAATAGTATAAAATTATAAGAGTAAATATCTCGTAATTTATATAATGAGCGAAAAATTTAAATTTTATTGTCTCTAATTTGTATTTGTAAAAATTTGTAATATTTTAATTTTTTAGAGAACTCTAAGCGGAGCTATTTTTATCTATAAAGTTTTTGATTGCTGGATTTGGATTGATTGATTGATTTGATTGGTTGCATGATTTTGACGAGGTAAAGCAGGTGGAAAGAGAAAGGACTGATTCTGGCACATCAACAAGCTTACGCCCCGTTTCGGAAGCATAGGTAATTTTTCGATTTCCGATTATTTAATTTTTTTAAAATAATTAAATTTATTCTTTTATATTTTAAATATTTTTAATCATAAAGAATAAAAATATCAAATTACCGTAAGAATATCAAACTCCACCAAAGGTTATAAAAAAATTATTAATTTTTTTTAATTTTCTTCACTTAAATTTTATTATGCATTACTTTTACACAATTTTTTTTAACTATCCAAACAACACTTAACAAAAAACTAAAAAATTAGATAGTAAAAGATTGTTTTTTTTCTTTTTAAATATAAAAATTAATTTTTTAATAATTAGTTAGTGACTAATTACAAAAGTTAACTTTTTTTTTTAATTACAGCTGTTTTGCATCCAATCTAGGCGGTTGGATTCTCCGTTAGTTTTCCAAAAGATCTGCTGTGAACCAACAGAAAAAGGGGCCGAGCGATGGATACCCCACCGCTACAACCGAGGGGCGGATGCTCTCCACACTTCTTAGGTTTGCTTTTAATTTGTTAAAATTAGTAGAATATATTTCTCAAATATATAAAAATTAAGGTAGTATTTATTTTATTTTTTATTTTTATTTTTTATTTAAAAATCTTTATTTTGAAAATTTTCTTATTTTATGTTAAAAATGTTTAAAATAAATTTTTGTCATTTTTTATTTTATGTGTAAACTTATTTTTTATTTTTTAAAACAAAAATTAAAAACACAAGCAACTAAATACGTTTTGGACTATTTTTCTTATTTTCAAAAGTATAAAATAGAAAATAAATTTAAAACAAAAAATAAAAAAAAATAAGAAATAGAAAACAGAAAAACAAACCAAATGAACCATAAGGTAAAACTTTATATTAATCTGAGGATAAATTCAGTTATAATATTGAATTGTTTCAAACTTTAGAATATGTTGGTCAATAAACTGGCGTACTTAAAACTAGAAACTAATTAACATTAAAAAGTCTTCTAATTAAAAAAAGTATATTTTATAATTAATTAGAAAATAAAAAAAATCCTATAAATAAAATTTAATTTGTAAATATATATGCTTTTGGAAGCATAATTTTTAGCAAAAAATAACCAACTTTTATTTTTTGTGTATTTAACAAACCACTAATTTTTGCCCATTTTTCGCTCAGCTATAATAACTTATCAACTTAAAAATTACTAAAAGTTGTTAACAGTTGCTAAAATTATGTCAAAAATTATTAAAAATTTTGTCAAACACCAAAAAATTACAAAAAGTCATTAAAATTATTAAAAATTATTACTTGTTTTACTAAACTTATTAAAAATTATAGCTAATAATTTTTGATAAAAAAATACTAAAAATTACCAAAATTTAAATTTCCAAACTGCACCTTATCGTAATAAAAAGATGTGGTCTAACTGACATGCCCATGGAAGTTATGAGATATTATTATAATATTTTTTTTTATGCTGATATTATTATAATAATTAATAGAACTTGATCGTAGTAGAAGTAGGCCCTAGGGTCCTACCATATGGGGCACGATCTTTTTTCTTTTTTCTTTTTTTTGGAGTAATTTATGCGGCACGATCTTATTTACGGATATTACCACAACAAAGCTCACCAAGTCAGCTAACATTCAAATACCAAAAATAACGTACGAGTAAACTAATATACTTCATTTGTTAACCACAAAAATCACACTAGAGCAAAGCAGTTGGCATGTGGATGTGAATATAAAAGCAGTTGTACTTTAGAGTGTATATATATAATTAAAAGAAAAAAAGACTCACATTCTAAGCCGAAGTCTCACGTTTCTGATAAGAGGTAAACTTCACAGCGCAGTACATATATTGTAAACCTACAGAGACATACCAGCATACGTTACAAGTGATTTTGTATAATCGCTAAAAGTTAAGCAATTAATAGATAATTATCTTGACTGCCACGTGTCAAGATGAAAGTGCTATGAATAGTTGTGATTGTCTCGTGTTCATCCGTATTTGGGTTCATCTAACATTGGGCTAGTGAAAATACATGCACATATATATATATATATATATATATTTGTTCAGCCTACCATGAGATCACTGGCTTGTAGCAGCTGGGTACCCAGATGGGTAACTTGAAGCTGAAAAAAACTTTTCTTGCAAGCTGAGACTTGTAGCAGCAAGGCATCTACAAATGGGATTTTGCTTTGATATCAGCTAGCCTAGAGAGGAAGTTGACTTGTAGCTTAGTTTATAGTTAAATAGAAAGGCACACCGCCTGGGGAAAAGAGAGAGAGAGAGAGAGAGGGAGGGAGATGATGGTAGAAATGGAGGAATTGTCAAATTGTTTTGGAAGGGTTCTGGTCCTATATATAGATGAATATCCTTTAAAGAGTTCTGGCTATTAATTATTAATTTAAAGTCTGTGCCGCCAAATATGCTTTCTACGAACTATCGTGGATTAAAATATACCATTAAAAAATAAAAATAAAAAGAGTTATTGATGGATTTGATAACGCTAGCCTTTTTTTTTTAAATCTATTTATGTTTATCTATTTTTTTTCCCTGTTATCATTTTTTTTAAATTAAAACTAAAACTGTATTTAAAAGTACAGTTTTGTTTGCAATAAATAATTTTTTATTTTAACAAAATATTTAATTTTATTAATTATTTAAAAATTAAGTAAATTTTATAAAATATATTCATATTAGTTTAGTTTAATTAATTAGACCAATTAAATTAAATTATTTATTAAAAATCATTTAATACAATAAATATAAAATATATTAAATTATAATTTAATTATATTATTTGTTAAAACAATTGAGTAAAATATAATTACTATATAATTTAATTAAGCAAATATAAAATATATTAATTATAATTTAATTATATTATCTATTAAAAGTAATTTTAATTTAATAAGATAATTAATTTTAATATGATGTAACAAAATAGATAAAATGTTAAAATTTACAAAATATTTGTAACATAAAAAGAAAAATAGAATAAAAATATCTTTTTTTATTTATATTTTGCTATTTATGTTTTATTTTTTTTTTTAAAACAAAAAATATAAACAAGTTTAAGAAGCATGTTTTTGTTATCAGTATACAAAATTTTAAAAATATAAATAAAAAATAAAAAATAGAAATGTTATCAAATAGGACTTAATAAGTCAACGACAATAATTTAACTTGAGTTTCAGAAGAGAAAATGTTAACTTTTTTTTTAGCTGCCTACTAATTAGCATTTTAAACTATGTTTGGAAGGAAAAAAATTAATTTTTTAATAATTAACTTTTTAATTTTTTTACTAATTTGATATTTTTATCTTTCAAAATTAAAAAAAAAAATTCAAATGTAAGGAAGTAGGTTCGATATTTTTAAAAATAGTAAAAAAAAAACTAGCCGTGGTAGCCCACATTTCTCCAAACGGAGGCTTAGATTCAAATATGTTATTGCTAATCGGTACTAGTGATCATAGCATGTATACTTTCGTAAATATGTATATATATATACACGCGCGCGCACATACATACACGTGGTCCCTAACTTCTTTAGCTCTGCAGTTTTCTAAAAGCCCCCGTAGATAGGAAACCAAAAATGTAATTTCGCCAATTTTTTTTTTTTATCTTAATTCGTGGTCAAATAACCTTCAAGTGTATCTTAATATTTTATTTTTATTTTTTTTTTTTGGCGAAAAGATTATAATTATATGAGCATGTTATTTTTAGAGCTTATGTAGTCCTCAATGAAAAGGTAGCTACCATATTATATTTACAGCATCCGAAGAGATAATTGGTAAATATTGCAATTCGACCAGTTGTTTTCTTATTTGAGAGTTAGGCGGGATTTGGCACACCCATAAAAATAAAATAAATTAATTAATTTTTGCTAATTTTTCTAACTTTATTCACCAAATACAAAATTAACTTTTACAAATTTTCTTTAATTTTTGTTAACTTTCTCCAACTTTCTCAAACTTTTATACGTTGTTACCAAACACCCAACTATCAATTAAAGTGCTACGTACGTATTAAATTTTGGTGCAAGGTTGTACTTTTTATGCACCCAAACGCACCCTTAGGCTCCATTTAAAGTTCTGATATTTGTTAAAAAATATTAAAAATTTTTAAAAATTATTCATTTTTATTTCACTGCACGAATTATGAACCTACAACCTTTATCAAATTTTACTAATTTTTTTTACTTCAAATACACTCACTCTATATTTATTTATTTTGACAGTGAACAGAAACTTCCGCCTTTAGTAAAATTATTTAATAAAAATAATTAACAAAGTCCACACACACATATGGCTCGACCGGGCAATTTTTTGTGTCATAACATAAATTCATGTTACTGTGCATACTAAATTTTTGCATTTTAAGATGGCTGCTTAAAAAAAAAAAAAAAAGAGAATGATGCAGTTTACTTTTTTTTTTTTAATCATTAATTTTGATCGACTAAGAAAAGTAGTTTCTATTTATTTATTTCGGTTGTACAAACACAAATAGAACTTGTGTTGCCTTTTTCTTTTCTTTTCTTTGTTTTTTTTTTTTAACTTCATATATCATCTTATGATAATATATTCTTTTAATCTTCATATAATTTTGTTAATTATTTTCAACACTCTTAGGTTATGTTTGAACCCAAAAAAAAAAAAAAATTGGTAGAGGGGATATGTAAGAGATGAGTATAAAATAAAGAATATTACCTTTATTAGTATTATTATTTTTCATGAGATTAGAAAAATACAAAGAAAATGAAATAGATATATAATAAAAAAATTATTTTTCATTTAATTTAATATAAAAATAAGTATATATAAGTAATTTTATTTCTTTCTTCTTCCAATAAAATTCTTAATAATTTAATTTCTTTCTATAAAATTCTTACTCCAAACACACCCTAAAGCTTCCTTTTTGATGAACCAATAATTATGTGGGTGAGGGCAGAAAGAGGTGTGACCGACCTACCATCAAGGCACGAAAAGTATTCCTGTCTCACGTGATTTTGCACAAGATGGGGCGAAGTGCTATATTTGTTCGGTTTAAAATTTCCATAATACCACTTATTTTGAAAAACATGCATGGAACGATTTTCGTCAAAACTCTGAGATAAACCTGCTTGGAAGGGAGTGGTATCATGACGGTACGCCAGAATTCTAAGAAAATTGAAAGCTACGAGAAATGAGAGTTTATATATATATATATATATATTATCAATCTTATTAACTCTTGCCGATGCAAATTGAATTAATTATTAACACTTTAATTTCTTTATAAGCAAAGGCCGATTCAAAATTTGTAATTAATTGTGATAAAATTATATTTTTAAAATAAACAAGAATAAAAATAAAAATATAGTAGGGATAAAAATTTAATAATAATAAAAAATTATAATTTATAAAACAAATCAATAAAATCTTGATGTAATTTTTTAAATTAGTGATAAAAATGGTTCTCACTAGAGCCCATGTTTATAAGTGTCTTGATTTAATAGGCGGAGCCAATATTTGAAGGGGGCATGTGCCTATCTGAAAATTCTTTTATTATTATTTATTATTTATTTATTTCTATTAATATTATTTTTAGTACTCGATTGTGCCCACTCAAGAATAGAAAAAATTTAGCGCAATATCAATTGTACTCACTTAAGAAAAAAAAATTAGTTTAATATCAGTTGTCTCTACTCAACGAAAAAAAATAACTTTTAGCCCATAAACACTAATATAATTGTACCTAATATACTTAATATAATGAGAAATTATTGACTTTTGTTTTTTTTATTAGTAAAAACTTTATATAACATATAAGATTTAAACTATTTATATATTCTATAATTAGTATTGGGTGTCAAGCGTCGGCCAGCCTTGCTTGATCTCATTCGCCAGACCTTTAACTTTAACTCATTTTGATGCTAAAGAGGCACTAATAATTCAACGTGCGTGCACAAATCATCTGCAAACCTCATTCCAAGGTGATACCCAAGATAGAACGCATTTAACTGCAGTCAAGCCAATAACAAGAGCGTTGAAAAACGAAAAGTTACAAGAGAATTATTATTTACACTTCGAGATCACATCATATACCTATTGAATTAACAAAGTTTGAGACGTTATGCAACATATATAATATCACTAGTTTTAGAATGAGGAATTAATTAGGTTGCTTAACAAAGCTCATGCTTATATTCTTTAAATATAATCACTAATCAAAAGTCAAAAGACATATTAGTGATTAAGGCACTGTTTAGATTACTAATTTTTTCCAACAAATTTCTACTTTTTTCAAAATTTTTTAATTTTTTCTAACTTTTACTAATTTTTTTCAACTTTTTAAAAAAATATCAAAGAGTAATCCTATTTTCGCTTTACAAATAAATTTTTGTACTCCATTTTACTTTTTAATTAAGTGAAAATATTACACAATTACCCTTATTCTTGGAGAAGGGTTTTTGTGGAATTAAAATTATATAACATATTTTATTAAAATAATAAAAATAATCATATAATTTTATTTAATGAAAAGTAAAATAAAGTGTAAGAATTTATTCGTGAAGTGTAAATAAATCTACCTAATATACAATACTTAAAATTTACAAAATTGAAAATTCTGGAGATTTGTTTGCACACCAAACGGACTCTAAATTATTTCTAGTAAGACAAAAGTTTACAAAAGCACAACCTTTGATGGTGCTTTTGAGAAAGTGATTGTATTTAATTAACCTTGGATAATGCAAGTCAAAACGTTCGTGGCCAGCTACCTGTGAATGAAATCCTTCAATCAAGTCATGATCAAAAGATACTTACTTCCACGAGACTAGGTCTAGCTAAGTTTGATTTGTAATTAATAAAGCCCGTTTTAGCTAAGTTTATTTAGTAATTGACTTGGCAATGGACATAACACCATCGGCCTTAATTAGGCCACGATTCAGAGACCTGGACAGCCTAAAAAAGTCAGAAAAAGAGTTTTCCTCTCGTAGGGATGTCTAATCAGGATTAAAAGAAGCCGACAACCAAATGTGCTCAATGTGCTCCTCTCTATAATTTCACACGTGTACGTTTTAATTTGCGTTAGCATTTATGCAAATCTAAACATGCATGATCCGTCGAATTAATGATTATTCAGTGCAGCACATATCTAATATCATATATATCTGTATATATTCTTTAATCAACAATGTGTCTCCTAAAGCTTTTACGTGGTGCAAATGCTAATCTTTTGCATGTTCTCTGGCTGTGGCTTTAAGCAGCCAAGCCCAATAGAGAATGCATTTCGAGTTTTGACCGTATGCTTGAGTCTATATATATCTATATAGATATATATGAGGCAGAGTTCAATTGGATGACAAAGATACATATATTTATCTATATATATATATATAAATAGATCGATTAGTCAACGGAACAAAGTTTGTCGATATGCGGAGCATTCTGTAGTGATGATCTAAATAATTCATCAAGCTATGTTTGTTGTCTTTGTCGTTGTTTATCCTCCTCCTCTTTAGTGTCTTTTGTACTATTTAATTATAGAAACTCTTTTAGTCAAATGTGTACGTATATATAATTCACTCAGCTTGTTCTTCCTGACCGCCTTGCTCGTCAAGAGAACAGAGTAGTCCCCTAGAAAATGAAAGAAAAAAAGCGATTAGTACACCCCACCCACCCCCAACAAATGAAGACTTGGCTCGTTCATTACATATATATCATTAATTTCTTACTATCATTTTTGCTATACATACTATTAATATTATACAGCCAAGTTGCGTGTCTAATATTTATTTCAAAATAAAATACGTAAAGATAGTTTTTTCTTTTTTTTTTTTAAATAAAATTGTCGCTGTCACATAATTTTAACAAAATTTCTTGCTCTGTCTTTCTTTTTTTTGGGAGGGGGAGGGGTAGAATAGCATTTTTTTAAAATTTATTACGTAATGTAAGAAATGTATGCCACTATGAATGCGTTTGGAGTGACAAAAAATAAGATAAACTGAGATAAATTATGAGTTCGTAATTCGTATTGTAAAATAAAAAATAAATAATTTTTAAAATTTTTTAATATCTTTTATTATTTTTTAAAATTTTTTACCACTTCAAACGGAGCCCGCATAAGAAATAGGTGTGAGAATTAACGAAACTCAGCTTTTAGTAAAGCCACCAAAGATTTCCACTTACTTCCCTTAATGTTACCGCTTATGACTTCAAGTGCTAAATGGAACAAACACTCACCTCTGATGTGCTTGCGTGCACGCACGAGCGTGTGCGTGTGTATGCGTCACAAAAAGAGTGGCAAACTAAGTTTTGTTTGGATTTGAAATAGCCTTTTAACTTTTTTGGTTTTTTTTTTTTTTTTGTATGATTGTTTTATCAAAATTTAATTTTCTTTTTAAAAGTTATACTTTTTAGACGTATTAATTGTATTGGTAAAAAATTAGAAATACAAAATTACACTCATTTAGGTAAAAACTAGAAAAAAAAATATTAACTTCTTCGTTACTTTTTTAGACAAATGGATAGCTTTTACTAAAATAAATGAGAATTTTTTGATTTTTTATATTTTTTTTACAAATGCAATTAACAAATCTAAAAGTTACATTTTTTTAAAAGAAAACTAAATTTTAGTGAAAAAATCCATATAAGATGAAAAAAGTTATGAAAAAAGCTGAATAGTTTTTTTTTTGAAACCAAACTAACCTTATCATGCTATGGTGTGTTTGGAGTTATGAAATATTTAAAAAAAAATCAAAAGTTAATATTAAACTGATGTAAAAATTTTTGAAAATTTTCAAAATTATTTTAGAAAATCTGGGACACCAAACACCCTCATATCTAAGTTGGTTTGGTAATCAACCACTTTGTTGTACGTGTGAAAAATAAATGGTGTGTGATTGGGTTCCCAATTCAACTGATGACCGGATTCAGTTATCGAGTTGAGGTGCAGTCAGCTTCTTGTTAAAATAATAAATAAATCGACAAGAATTAGAACCCAAGTGTGATTGCATTTAAGCATATGATCATTCGTTAAGAATAAAAAAATAAAAAATAATAATAAGAAGAAGAAGAAAGAAAGAAAAGAAAGAAATATGAATTTAATTAATTTTTTTTCTTTAGGTTATGATGGAAAATAAAAAATCATAAAATTTGACAGATAAAAAGTAATTAAATTAATTAAAATTAATATATTGATGATTTCATTTTCATTTTCTTCTTTTTTTCTCTTACCAAATCCTCACGCCAAACACACCTTTGAATTTACGTTACATTTGATTGAAAATAGAGATAAGGTAAGTGTGAAGCAAGATTAACTGTGAAAATTAAATGAGGGTGGGGGAAATAATAATCATGTTTGGTATGTATAAATAATGAGTTTGAGGGTGGAAATGACATATGTTTACTACAGTATAATAAAGGGTAGAATGAAAAAAAATATATGAGCAAATATCATACTACTTTATAAAGAAAAACAAATACCTATTTAATTTTAGTAAATTAATTTAATAAAATAAAATATTTTAATAATAAAGTACTTATTTTGATAATAATTTAGTTCATTATTTTAAAAAAGAATAATTTAATAATAAATTATTATTTATTAAAAATAATGTTAATTTAATAAAATATTTAAATACAATATATCATTTTAATATGTATACTTATTAAAAATAATTTTGATTCAATAAAAAAACTAATTAGTCATAAGTTATTATTTTTATAGTAATTAATTTTAATAAAATAAATAATAATAATAGATTATTTATTAAAAATTAATTTTAATTTTAAATAAATTATTTAATAGGATGCGACAAAAATTGATAAGTCGTTTTATTTAATAGTTAAAACTATTTTATATAACGGTGGGTATTTTATTTTATATAGGGTAATTTTGGAATGAGCTCTACCCTTCAAAAATACAATCAAATAAGACAATATAATAATCATACTCATTCCACCTATATTCCACTCATCCAAATATATCTTTAGAGACAAGAAAAAAAATGGTAGAGATAGTGCAAAGTAAACGAAAAGGAAATATAAAATCTCATATGTATGATTTTATTGAGTAGATTAAAAATTATAAAAAAAATATTAATAAACTAAATTTCTAAATTAACTAGTTTTAATTTATCGAATCCCATATTTTTTAATCTTAATTTCATTTTTCATTACAAACAAAATATGAGAAATGATTTTAAATTGTTATCATTTTTTTTTCTTTAACAAATCATTCATCTAAACACAACCTTAATGTCTTACTTTTATCTTAACTTTTTTTTCAATCACCTCTTAAGGACCGATTCAATTAAAAGATCCATAATAAAAGCAGTTTACCCGTTTATACATTAATTAATTCACTACTCTAAAGTGATTGCATTTTATTAATGCTAGGGGCGGCCGCCAACTATTAAACTATACATCCGTTACAGGGAGAGACTGTAATGAAAAATACACCATGTTCAAATAAAGAATTAAGATGCAAGATATATTTAATTAAATTAATAAATACTATAATTAATAGAATTTAATAAAATTAATAAAATTTAATTATATTTTGATCTTTTATTTAAACACTAGAGTCCCTGCAATATATTTTTCTCACTGCTGCCGTTGGAACAACTAAACATCCATGACAAAGGCGGTTGTTGTGTTTATATATTAATTTATTGTACCTTAATCATCACTTCCTCTAAATATATTCTTAAATATATAATGGATTTTTTTTTTTTAAATAATGTTTTTGCTATCGTGCAGCTGTCATCAAACAATTTGTCGAGAAAACCATGAATACATAGGAGTGCAACTTGGGGGGACTGAATTTGAATTGGATCCGGTATGCTGTAAGCGCCGGAATTACCAGTTCAGTGATAGTCGAATTCTGAATTGTTGAACGATTTAAATATAATTATATTTTTTAATTAAAAACATATAAATATATTTAAACTACTAAATTTTAATTTAATTTAAAATTCCCTTTTTATTTAAAATTTAGTTAAGGCTCATAAAGGGTCTGTCTAAACTTAGGTCAACCCAAGCTCGGAATAAGGAATTGAATCCCACCTAACATTCATACTTGGGTAGGTTTTGCTTGGTACAAAATTTAAGTGAAGAAGTAACATAATATTAAACTTCAAAAGGAAAGAAAGAATTATAAAGAAAACGACACTAGCTAGTTGGAGTTTTCATCTAATATAAAAAGGATTAAACTACACACATAGGTTATGATACCTACGGATATTAAACTAAGATGTCAAACAAAAATATTGTTAAAATTTATTCCATAAGTCAGTAAAAAAAAATAATAACGTTATTACTTGGAGATTTTTTTAATTTATATACTTTAAATTTAATGACCCAGGTGCACTTGATCCAATAATCAAAATTATTACAAAATTTAATTACATGTATATATTGTCATTATTGTAAACAATTATGTTCGAATTTTTAGATGATTTACATAAGTTGCTCAATCCTAATCAAATTAATTCAAATTTTAAATTTCCCCATTCAGTTCTATTCAAAAAGAAAAAAGATTGCTTAAAGTCGAATTTTTTATTTTTATTTATTTATTTATTATTACTTTTTTTTTGGGGGGGGGGGAGTTTAGCACAAATTTTAGAGTTTGAGGACACCAACTTGCACCCTTGATGATTATGTATACAAAGTATACATGGCCCACTGGTTTTAGTTAATGAAGCTGGGGTTTTGTAGGGTTGGTGTATATATATGTAGTTTATATATATATATATATATATATGCAACTGTGGAAGTCTTAAAATAAATCTAGAAAAGGACAGTTAATGGTCAAAAGAAGATGGATTCTCTTCGCCATTTTGGGAGAAAGAAATCTTTTTCTAAGCCAATTATGGGGACACAGATCGAACTGCAATCAACTTGGGAAGGTGTTGATTGGATTGTTGTTATCTTAACCATGTAGATGCCGAATAACATCTTTCGGCCAAACCCAAGATATACTAAAATAATGACATGAAAGGAATAATTATCATCAGGTGGGTCTGGAGAGTTAAATTTGATTGAAAATTTTTAAATTTTTTTATACCATAAATCTCTAACTTTTCTCAATTCTTACCAATTTTTTATTAATTTTTTTCAACTTTTATCAATTTTTCAATAAATACACGAAACACTAAACAATTTAAAATTTATCTACCTTTTATTTTTTATCAAAATTTGACACTGCAAATTCCACAGTTGTTAGTCTTAATCATTTGTAATATAACATGAAAAAATGACGTTAACATTTTAAATTTAGATAATTTTTTGTCTTTTAAGTTTTTAACTATATATATAAGGATATAGATATATTCATTTGTTTTTATACTGATAAAATCAGTTGATAAAGCCTAAAATTATATATATCTAACTTTTGCGGTAGGAATCAGCTCTAAAAATTTGAGAACTTCAGGCGAAACATTAACGGAGAAATTTTATATAAAGTTTTATAATAAAAAAATATATTTGTCACATAAATAAAAAAAACTATAATCAAAATTATTACTTCAAGTACCATTTTTCTTACTTTTTAAAAATAAATATTGTTTATTAAATTATATACCCAAATTTCATTAATACATCTTCAATAATTGATTGAATATTTGTGCGAGAGAGAGAAAGTTACGATAACTGTGTGTGATAATGTGCAAAACTGCATACGGAATTGTAAAGTTATATTGGGCTTTTAAAAATAAATATGCAACAGATAAAAAAAAAATTATTTTTTATATAATGATATATATTATACGAAGCCTTTCTTGTATTTTGGGACCTTTGGCAAAAATCTCGCATGCCTTAGGCTTAAGCTGAATCTGATTCCCTTTATTAGTTATTACTATTCCTTCTTGAGATAACAGAAATGTTGTTGGGTAAAATAATACTTTGACATATAGAGTACCGAACAGTATAGTCAATGTGCCACGTGGCCAATACCGAATATATTTGAGCGAGTCATGTAGTCATCGACCGAGCACGTTAACGTATGACATGTGGCGTTTTGCCAAACAGTTGATTGATAGCATGAGGGGTTCCACGTGAGTGTTATACATGGACATGCGTCTTTGGGTTAATATTCTAAGGGATATCCTGATTCTCAGTATCTATGGATAATGTGTTGCCACGTGGCAGTAGCCGGAGACCTTAGTAGTCAATTTGTTCGGCCCATCGATTGGCGGCTAGTAAATGTTAGGCCTAGGACCCACAGCCTTAACGAGGGATCACAACCATAAATGCACCATAGTTATGACTGAACTTAGTATTTATCTCCGAGGAAGTAACTAAGTCAGTTCATTTCGTTACGAGTAATTGATAGATGTGACAGGTAGACAGTTTGACCACTGAGTTTTAGCTATATTGCCATATTTAACTACTAGAAGCATTTAATGAAAGGTATGAGACATTAAATGAGAAGTGGAAGGCATTTAAAGTAAGAAAGGAAAAGAGGTACACGGAAGCATGGATGCAGTCAAATCATAGGTATTATTTTATTTATTATTTACATTACTATAAATACGACATTCCACTTGACAATGAAGGTAAGCTGACTATTACCAACTTAAACTACTGTTCATTTCTTCTCTAGTAAAGCTTTCTTCCTTGAGCTACTTGCTGACTTAAGCATCGGAGAGTTTTCCGGTCAAAGACCTCCACTCCGGCCATAACCTTTCTTCTGTCTTTGTTCGGCAAGTTGTTGATTACATTTCCGGTTGACGTGGTCAACAGTTCTGACGGTAAATTTTGCTACCGAACAAGAAATTATATTTACAATACTTAGTTAGAGGTGGCAAAATGGGTGGGTTAGTGATGGGTTAAAACGGGTTGGAGGTTAATGAGTGTAACCCAAACCCACTCATTTAAAAGCGAGTTAGATATGAGCGGGTTGAATACGGGTTATTTCAAACCCATGAACCCATATTAACCCATTCACTTATGACCCAATTACTTTTAAAAAAAATTAAAAATTTATTTCAATTAATGTATATATATATATATATAAATGCATCAATATTATTTTAATTAATATAATATTATACATATTATATAATATTATATATTATATTTACATTTTTTAGTTAATTTTGAATTTGTAAGAACCGATTTATTTTTATTTAATTTTAAATCAACAGCTCTCTCTCTCTCTGTGCGTGTGTGTGGGTGGGGGGTGTGCGTGTGTGCGCGTGCACGCATGCGCGCGCGTGTGCATGTGTGTACGTGCGTGCGTCTGTGTGTACGCGCGCTCGCGTGTGTGCGTGCGTGCGCGTGCACGCGTGTCTCTATGCACGCGCACGTGCACGTGCACGTTCATGTGTGCGCGCGCTCGTGTGTGTAGGCCTGTACGCGTGTGCGCGCGCGTGTCTGTGGGTTTTGTGTGGGCGCGTGTGTGTACGTGTGCGCGCGCATGTTATTTGAATTGAGTATGGAGGAAAATAAGAATAAGAATGAAAGAAAAAATAAATTATATGTAATGTATATATTATACATTTATTGTATACGCTGAATGTATATATACACACCTTATATATATGTAATGTATATATTATACATTTATTGTAGATATTGCTCTAGAGAGAGAGCGAGAAAACAATGTAAAGAGAGAGATGGGAGATTAAACTAATTTTTTAAACTTAAATAGATGTTTTAATGGGTCTCGTTTCACAACCCAATTGCATTCGTTTATAAATGAGTATTTTATAAGTTACTCAATTACAACCCAATTAGTAAAATAATGGAACCCAAACCTATTTATTATGGGTTTAATTGCATGAGTTGATGGGTTTGGGTCAATTTTGTCACCCCTAATTTTAGTATAGCAAAATGACCTAAGGGTATTCACATTATTTTATTTAAAGGGGATTATTTAAAATAAATTAAAAAATTTTCTATTCAAAATCACACTCTAAACAATTCTATATGATAAATATATAATTACTCTTCGCATTTAATTAAAAACCACCCTACAGAATTTAAAAAATAGAAAATGGAGATATGGAAATATTAATGTATAGTCCTTTTTCAATACTCAATAGCCTCTATTTTAAAAAAGAGAATGAGTTTAGAGTAATTAAGATAGATATTCCAAAAAAAGGATTCGGAAAGATAAAATCACTTTGGTCTAATGTCACTCAAATATTAGATTTGGATCATTAGATTAAAAATTTAATGGTCTAGATTCATTAACCTATTTTAAATTTAAAAACATTCAAATAAATCTGAATCGTTAGATTTTAATCCAATAGTCCTAAAGTTTGATGTCACATAACTGTCATCCCCTTTTTCCTAAAAAATTAATCAAAAATTAACTAACAAAAGTATTAATAATGATAAGATAGTTATCATTGTATTACTTAATTATCAATCTTTTTATTTAATTCAATCAATTTCATTTCCTTCATTTCTGATAATATTTGATAATTAATGTGAGTGAAACTCTCTCTCTCTCTTACTCTCTGTCAATTGTTAGAAGACCCCTTTTATATATTATTCGCTTATTATTATATATCTTTATATTCATTTTGATTCCTGCTTCTTTTGTTATTCTTTTTAAAAGACGCGATCAAATACTGCAATTACCAACTCCTTTTTTGTCCCAGTGGGGTTACTTTTACTTGCCATAGGCGGGCTATCCCACGTTGGGGCGTGTGTTTTTTTAAATTCAAATTTGCAAACCAGTTTAAACTGATTTTTTTTAGTTTTGTTGTTAATCCAAGGTTTGTTTGGAGTAAGAAAAAATGCGATAAATTGAGATAAATTATGATTTGGGGATAATTCGTAATACGTGCAGTAAGAGAAAAAAGTTGATGTGATATAAAATTAACAGAGATTTATGAAAATTTTTGTAAATTTTTAACAAAATATTACACACCAAACGGGCCCTCAATAAAATAAAATTCATTATATGTGTCTAATATTTTATTACTTTTATGAGATATTCTGGTTCAGGTCTTACCGGCCTTATTCCAGGGAGTGTCAGTAAGCAGGCTATCCCAACTATCCCATATTGGATAATTAGAGAGTGTGTGTTTATAAACTCTACAAATTAGTTTAAATTGACTTGTTGGCTCTTGGTATTAATTAAAAAAAAAAAAATACTTGGGGTGAGTTTCCGGGACATGGGTTCTTAATAAAACAGGTAGAGCTTAGGCTGGGCAAGTGCAAGAAATCTGAAACCCAGTCTAGCCCGTTTTCTGGATAGGTAGTTTTGCCTAAGGCTGGCCAATGGCCGGGCAAAAATTTTCCTCCAAAAAAAATAAATTTGAAAAAAATCAAAAAATTAAGTAGTTTAATACTGACAGAAATATTTTTTATAATTTTTTTAAACGATTTTTTATCATAAAATACAAATAAAATATATAAATACATACATGTTAAAAAGTAATATTTTTAATCTTTTGCATGGATCCGGGGACCTAAAGTTATCTTTCAAATTCAAGAGCGTGAAGTTGAATCTTAAGTGTTGAATTAATCCGAAGTTAAATCTAACATTTCGTTTGAAAATATATAATGTTTCACTTTTTAAAGGGATAAATCGATAAATAATTGAAAAAAAGAAAACATTAAATAATTAAGTTTTAAATGAGAAGAGAGAAAAATTCTACATTGAAGATAACCCAGAAAGATATTTATCCATTGAACGCCTATTGAAGATGTCTATGAATGAATCCATTCAAAAAAATACATGTCAATATCTAATGTTTCCTCCATTTCTATATATATATATATATATAAAATTTTGTACTCGTGTCCTTAATCTTCCAATAGATTCACAGATGTGAATTATCTTCATAAATTTTGAGATATTTTTCAATTGATTATCTTGTGAATTGCTGCATTTCAATTATATTTTTTATATTCTTGAACGATCCGCATATTTTCAAAATTTATTCAAAGATATTTTCAAGAGGGCAATGGATTTACATTTTTCAATGAATTCTTCGAATTATTTTCATGGACTTGGATTATCTCCTGCCATGGTTTTAACTTTGTCTCTGGTTTTAACTTTTCTCTCTTCTCACTTGATTTGATCTTTTTTCTCTTGGCTCATTTAAAACTTAATTATTTAATATTTTTTATTTCTTAATTATTTACTGATTTATCTAGTTAAAAAATGAAAAATTATATTTTTAAACGAGGGTTAGATTTAACTTCAAAATATTTAACAGTTAAGATTCAACTTTAACTCTTGAATTTGAAAGATAACTTTAAGGTTCCTGGATCGGGATGGTATGCTTAATCCCAAGTTTAGTCCAGATAAGTAAACAAATTTTAAAAAAAATTTCAAATTCAAAAAAGTAAGACGCTAGTTGCAGGCCAAGGCTAAAATGTCCCCTAGTCGAGAGAGCATTTGATATTAGGATGACAGATTTGAAGCAGAAGTGAATCAACTTTCCGCCTTTTCTCTTATTGTGTTGTATTTCTATTGTGAATTTATTAAAGGAAAGGAAAAGGGAATGAGAATGCTTATTTTGTTGAGAGAAAAAAAAGGGTTAGAAATTTGAGAAACAAAAATACTAAATTAAAAAAATTATTTTATAGAATAGTACTTTTAATTTTTTTTAATAATTTTTCACAAAATCAAATAAGAATATATATATAGGATTTTACAGTTATTTCTTCATTAAATTATTTATTTATTTATTTTGGCTTTCCTTTCTTCTCCTCCGCCGATGTTCTTGGAACTTGATTTTTTTTGGGGGGGAGGAGTAAAGGGAAATGAAAACTCACCTATGCTAAATAAATTTTATAGTGTGATGTTATGCTACTTTGCATAGGCAAATAGTCTCTTGATGCTGTATAATTAACGTACATAATCTTTGTTTTTATTTTTTATTTTTGGGGGGTTGAAAAAGAACATTATCTTATAGAGTTACTGAGTTAAATGTTAGCATTTTAACCCCGAACCTTGGTTTGTTGTTAAGAGTGAAAAAAAAAAAAAATGGATTGAGAAATGAGATTATTGTGCGTGCAGCGCTACACCATTTCCCCCCCCCCCCTCTTTTTTTTTTTTGAGTAGGTAAGCAAGCATTTTATTGCCAAAAAAAAAATTATATATAGTACAATAAGCTTGTGACACGTCTCAAGAGGGAAACACGGCTGCAAGGGAAGCCACAAGTTACACCAAATTTGGCGATACTAGTTGTAGGTTTTGGGCAAGCTGAGCTTCGAAAGTCCTATATGTATAATTAGTGGGCCTTTCAACCCATTTACATGAACCAGGATCCAAGTTTAAAACCCACACATGACATGGCCCCATTTTGGTCTAGCATTAAGTGATCAGTCATCTATAAGGCTGGTTTTGAGGCTTCAGCTAGGCTGAACCACCGTAATGAATTGTTGCTACAATGAGCACTCCGTCCTCTTATTTTGGGGTGGTTTGAATCTCGAATAAGTTGATTAAAATGTGATTTTAAATTTTTTAGTATTTGGAATGCAACTAACAAAGAAATAAAAATATACAGATGAATAATGAAAATTCGTTCAAACTAATTCGTTCGAACAAATTTTGATCCATTTGGACGAATACTTTTTTATTTTTCTTGTCAAAACTTTTTGAAATTTATAGAGATTTTGTTGGGACTTGTAAAAATTTATTGAGATTCACAAAGATGTAAAGACTTAAATAGATTTAAAGAGATTTATAGAGATTTTCTTAGAGATTTAAGTTAAAGAAACTTTTTTTTTTTTTTTTTTGTGACTCGGAACCGCACCGATTTATTGCAGCCCTCAACGAACCGCGTAGTCGATGAGTAAACTGGGAGTTCGCGCAATACCCCACAAACCACGCGAACCGATTAAGTCCAAGGCTTACACCTTATGTAGGTAACTCCAAGACTTGTTGGGCCTTGGAGTCGAACTCTTGACCTCCCTTAGGGAAGTCAAGAACTCTGGCCAACTGCCCTAGAGCAGTTGGTTAAGTGAAAATGAAAGAATTTTCGTAGGAGATTTGAAAAAATTTGTAGAATTTTTTTGTTAATTTTTTACACTCCAAACGTTACCTTGGTTGAAGTTGTAAATGAGACGAGTCTGAGTAAAGATGAGAATAATCACATATAATATGCATAAAAAATAATTTTCAAAGTAAAAATTTCGTCAATGTCGACTAGCTCGGCTCATTTGCAGCAGCAATAACAAAGGCCCACGTAAAATTTATGTTTTAAATGCTTAATAGTGATTTTAAATGTTTTAAATTTATGTCATAGCATGAAGCTTGCGCGTCTACTACACGGGGTGATAATATGTAAAAGGGGCCGCTTTGAGGCTTCCAAATAATTCTTGATATTTCCTTAAGTTTGGACTAGCTAGCAATTTCAACAATTTCAAAGAGTCAAAATTTTATCGAAGGTTTTCCGTGGCCTGAAGACAGGCCAAAGGTCATAATTATAATTACAATATTGACAACTAATACAAACTAAATAATCACGATTTGGAGATAGGTTAAACTAATGAGAGATTAATATTAATAATAATAATAATAATAATAAAATTCAAAGCATAAAAACAATAATCATATCCCCATATTTACCTTCAAGGTGTGTTGAATAATGTCACTTCCCTTGAAGTTTAATTTGCCTCTACCAATATTGTAATAGCTACTAACTAGCAGTCACTGTAGTATCTACTAGTTCGGGTTGCCAAATCAAGCCTAAAATTAATCAGAAAATTTAAATATTTAATTTTCAAAGAAAACTTCCCATTACTTTGGAAACATTAAATAGACATTATCTGCAGAAATAAAACTAGAGGCAGGTGGTTTATTTGCATGAAATTGTAAAGAGAAGTAAAGAAAAAAAGGCACCTAGTGTATAGTAGTCAATTGGATGCATTTCTGAGGAGGAGAGATCAGAGTTTTGCATAAAACCAATTCCACTAGAGTCTTCAAAGGATGATGTTTAAAATTGTAGTAATTAAATACCGTGCAAAAAGAAATCAGTCTTTCTTCTAAGCTCAAGCACTGAAATTGACTTCCCTATATTAAAAAAAGAAAAGACACATTAGCCACTCAAGTGATGACTACCCAAATTTGGATTTGCAGGGCTAAGACTCAAGCTACATGTGCATGAGTTTGCTTATCGGTTCATCCAGAAATGGATGCTTAATTGGTATAAAATCCACAAGTAACTAGAGAGGTGTCGGTTGGCCGTCTTGTGGCATGCAGATTGTTTTAACTCTATTTGCTCCATCCAGCGTGTTAGATATTCTTACATTTCTGTGCACAAATTGAACCAACTACCTTTTATGAAATAATTTTAAAATTAACTATTTAATCATATTAGAAGCCTTTGTGATGTGCATAGCCAGCCGCCATTCAGGCAAATAACTTAGACCTCACAATTTTTTGATAAGGTCTCCTACGCATATATACTAGTAAATGCCTGTCCTCAGCACGAACAGCTCAGCACCCCTTCTTTCTTTTACACCACGTGTATAATTATCACATCAATCGATGTGTTTTATTATACAGATATATTAGTATATATTTCATCTTGAAAGTGCTCAGCACGGACAGCACCCCCTCCTTTTACACCACGTGTATAATTATCACATCAATCGATGTGTTTTATTATATAGATATACTAGTATTGACCTGTGCCTAAAGGCACAGAAATATAATTTGACGTGTAAATAACTTAAATTTAAATTTATAAAGTAAATTTACATAAAAAAAGTGTACAAATAACCTACAAAAACAAAAATTATTAATCAAAAGAGATTAAAATGTAAAATTTTATTATTTATATTATCACATTTTTTTAAATATTAATTTAAAATATTTTATATACAAAGTATTCAAAAAGAATGAGAAGAGTGAGAGAAAAAAATAATCCTGATCATTTAACAAATCCAACCGTTGAAAATATTTCAAATTCAAAATTTTAAACTTTCTTAGTATATAAATGACATATTTTATACAAAAAGTATAATTAAAAAAAGGGAAGAGTGAGAGAAAAAGAAAAAAAAATCCTAACCATTTATCAAATTTAATAGTTAAAAATATCTTAAATTCAAAATTTTAAACTTCCTTATTATATAAATGACATATAGTGTAAATGTGTATATATTTAAAATTTAAATTTTAAGCACATTAAAATTGAATTTTTAATTTAAATGTTTATTTTTTAATAAAATTTTTAAAAATTTATAATTAAAATATACTTTTTAAATAAAAATTTAGTTAATTTTGTCTAATAATTATTTATACATTATTTAATAGGGTAAATTACACCTAGACCCCCTAAACATTAGGGTAATTACACCTAGTACCCCTCAACATTTGAAATTGACAAATACCCCCTTATTTTGAAATGTTGTTAACCCCTGACCCCCTTCTGTTACTTTGAACCCTAACTCCGTTAAAATTTTATTATAAAGACAAATTTACCCATAACTTAATTAATTAATTACAAAAATACCTTCTCTTTCATTCTTTTTCTTTTTACTATAAAATATATAAACTCTTTTTATACACACACGTATATTTATCCAGTTTATGCCGGTGGACAGAACAGAGCCGGAGAAGGGTTTGCTGGGAACGGTAAGCTCGCCGGAAAATTGGGAAAGGAATGGACAAGCAAGAGAATGTCGAGGCATCGACCCACCTTGGCATCAGAAGATTTCACAATCTTAATATAGCCCTAATGTCAAAATTGGGATGGATGATGCATACCGAACAAGACAGATTATTGGTTCAGACTCTCAGAGCAAAATTTCTTAGAAGGCACCCTTTCAATGAGGCAAATTCTTCCACCTGGTTTTGGCGAGGACTTCTGAAGACTCAAAGCCTCCTCCAGAAAGGTATGTTTTACTCAATCCCGAAGGGGAGATCTATCAACATATGGACAGATCCATGGATTTCCACGCTCCCCTTTTTCCGCCCTGAACCTCTTCGATCCCTCTGCATCGTAATCAATAGGCATACAAATCCACGGAATCAAGGATCTGAATCCACTGAGGCATCCAAATCCGTATCCCTGATTCCATTGGCAGCGACGATGGATTCGTAGTCGAGGAGATAGATCTGGAAGAGACGGAGACGTGATTCAGCTCCTTCCAAGGCTTCTAGATGCTTCGTTTCTTTCTCATCTTCCGTCCATTACAAAAAATCAAAATTAAAATTCAAGAGAGAATGAGAGATAGAGAGAGGTCGGCACTGCCATTCCCTTCGCTGCCGGCAGCACTGAGTCCCTTCAGCTACCATCCCTCAAAACCCTAACCCTAACACACAAATAAGGGTAAAAATGGAATTATGGAGTCAATTTTTGACTGACGTCATCATTTTAACTGTAACCTTAACAGAAGTCTAACGGAAGGGGTTAAGTGTTAGCACCATTTCAAAATAAGGGGGTATTTGTCAATTTCAAATGTTGAGGGGTACTAGGTGTAATTACCCTAATGTTTAGGGGGTCTAGGTGTAATTTACCCTATTTAATAATAATAGATAACATAAGTAAAATATAATTTATATAATTTTATAAAATATAATATATATATTTATTTGAATTTCAAATTTCAAATTCAAAGAATGTGTTTTAGTATAGATATATAATAAGTGATGATATGGCAAAGTGATGACTGGGACAAATGTCTCGCCAAAAAATGTGTTTTATTATATAAATATGTAAATAGGTTAATTTAAATTTATAAAAAAAATTACTAATTAAAAGATGCTAAGTTGTGACCTGTAAAAATAAAAATTACTAACTAAAAAATCTAAGGTATTGACAGAAAAACAACCAAAGTAAAAAGAAAAATAAAATAGTTCCAACTATGTGTTGAAAAAAAAAAAAGGCTGCCAAAATTTGTAAAAAATACAAAAAAAAAATATTCCGTTCCAGTGAAAAGTTTGACTAATATTTGCACAAAAAAATTTTATAAAATTTTAAAAAGTTTAAAAATTTTTAACTAAATATTACTATGTGCCATTTTAAAATAATTTTTTTACACTATAAACTTTAAAAAAAAATTCACTTTTCTTAACTTTTAATTTTATTTTTTAACACCGTTAAATCAAACAACACCCCGGCCCCAAAAAACAGCTGCCATCTCTCTCTCTCTCTCCTCTGCCTTTCCCCAGCAACTCCCTTCTGCCAGCAAACCCCCAAATTGCTGCCACGTATATATATGTCACATCAATTGGATGTGTTTTATTATATAGATTGGTATATATTTCATCTTGAAAGTGTCCAAATACCTCTCATCTTAAGAATTTAGAATTTCAATAAATATTTATCATTGGAAAATTTTCTATGAACCTTTTCCATTGAAATCTTGAAAAATTTTTTATCTTCACTGTTTATCCAACTTCAACCTAAACTTCAGCCTTATGCCCCAAATTTATCTAATTTAACCACTTGTCATTTATCCAACTTCATTTTTTTTAAAGATAAATCTTACCTTTTTTTTTTACTTTTTTATTACCTTATCAATTTTTTTAGACAGATCTTATCAAATGTTTTATTTTAGGCCCCAAATGTTTAAGGTCGCACCCTACCTCTATTAACTAGTTAAGTTTACAAAAATAAGTTTATTAATTATTTGAAAAAAATTGATTGGATCTGAAGAGCTGACATAACTGTTTATATTAGCGGGTCATGCCGTGCTAGTCCTTTTCGGCCGAATACCCGGGCAGCCCGAATATTAGCATAGAATCGCTGTAATGGGACCCGGACACGCTTTAAGCATAATATCTGGTGCCATGCGTGCTGGCCCGCTCATTGACACTTCTGTGTAGGGGCTATCAAGGGGTTTGAGAAAGCAAAAGCCTGGTTGGCTGCCAGGAAAGTTGGGATGGATTAGTGGGAAAATTAGGACGATTAATTTGGAGTATTGGGAAAGTCCAGCATGGACACAAAGTTAGTGGGTTCGGTGATATATGCACCACATCGAAGAGGTATCCAATAATCACAAGGTAATGCACCATGAAAAAGCCAAGTCATCTGGAGAGAAGCAACTTTTTTTCTCATGGGGAGATCATTTCAATACCCTTTATTGGCTAAAAAGTTTCCAGGAAACCCACATCATCGAATAGCTAGCTAGAATGTACCGATTTAACCTCTGATGGTCAGATTATATTCCTACCATCTGCTCTTCTCTCCCTCTCAGAAAATATGCATTAGGTCAAGGGTAAGGCCATCATTGTATATTACTCAAAATTTAGAAAGAAAAATGCTATTTTATCAGAAATTTTAACTAGAAATACCTGCTTGGATAATAACACGGCAATGACATGATTATTATTATTATTATTATTATTATTATTATTATTATTATTATTTTAGTGGGTTTTTTTATCTTAAAGTAATTGACCCACAAATTAATTAAAAATTCTGGTAGGATTCCCCATTAAAAAAAAAAAAAAAAGGAAAAGCTTAAGGTGAAAGCAACTTTTAGTGGTGATTTTCTAAAAGAAAATTAGGTAATGGGGAGGATTTGGATAACGATGTAATGTGAGTGCTTTCACTTCTTGTCGAGAATCATCATCAGCTATTTAAAGCCAATGGCCAGATACCTCAACTCCTCCATCTGCAACTTTTGTGGGAGCCCATTGGATACCAGAAAAAAATCCAATATCTATCAGTTATTTGAGACTGATGGATATGGAAGGTTGTGGGATGAACCCACGGGTCTCCTGAAAAGCAGATAATATGGGGGAGTCGGGTTCCCAATTCCCTCCAAATTAATTCACTGTTTGCCTGTGCTTTAGCTTTACATACATATATATCAGCTCTATCTGCTCTGCTGGAGTAGCCACTATGATGGTCACACTTATGTGAAGATTAATTAATTGATCCTGCTGGCAGAAGAAGCGTTGGCTAAGGCCTAGCAAACCGGCAAGTCACAGAACGGCATTAATGGACTCTTGTAGAAGAGTCTTTATGGCTTTTGCTTTTCTACTTTCTATTTGGTGATGTAGTTTTCGTATGAATGTAATAAAACTGGGTTTTCTAGGCTTAACGCTTGAGTTTCGCCAGACTTGGTGTGTTGGGATCGCACTGCGAGTAAGGGATCCACTAGAAATCAATCGAGAATGGTATTACGTGTATATTTATATATAGAGAATTACCATTCACACTCCAATTTTAATTTTTTGTACTCTATCTACTCTCACAATGAGTAATAATACTTTGTTAGAGTGTAAAAAATTAAAAATAGAATGCAATTAGGTTCACCTTTATATATATTTTTCCCAATAAATGACAAAGAGATAATGAGATAATTATGGGGTTTTGATCTTCTGGCATAATGAAATAATTTATGCTTACCTTTACACTAAATAATTTAGTCTAAATTCATCTCACGGATAAATTTTGTCAGATGGAGATCCCGAGAAAATAGAACCACTGCTTGTGGTGAAACTGAAGACATCGTTTAATGAGAATCAAACTGCCATGGGAAACAAAGCACCACACTAATTTAATGTGAACGGTGAATATATACGACAGATTTAATTAAGTTCCATTACAATACTATAAATTCAGACTAATTTGAATTCATTCCCGCCAATATTTTATAATAAAAATATAAAACCTCTATCATTCTTGTCAAAAGTTTTGATAGAATTTTCTAATTGTATAGCATCACTCAACAATTTCATTTCCCCGATGCATACAGAAATGAAATATATATATATATATATATATCTGGTCATTCATAGCTACAAATCTAAGATACAAATTAATGTCATGACTCTACAATGAGGTATCTGTAGAAAGCAAGAAGTGAATCAACTGCCTCGTCATTTGCCTGGACTCATGTCTGAATCCAGTCAAACAACACACTATGAGCATGAACTCGCATAATGAAAAATAAAATTAATAATAATAATAATTGAAAGGGTGTTTTGTGGGTTTTTATTCTTTTTTTTGGGGGGGGGGGTGTGTGGGGGTAATAAAATTTTCCATTCAGCTTCTCCAAGAACCTTTTCCTGCTTGCAAGAGAGAAAAGTATAGCAACTCATTCCAAGTATCTGGTACTCCAGGTAAGCACCAATGGCTGCAATCTTGAGACTGCTCCGCAGCAATCTGTTCTTTTACTGTCTTGTATTCCTTTCTATATATTGAAGGGTGGCCATCTTTTCTGTAATCTGTAAGCCTACTTATGTTGAGATATATTACAGGAGTTTTCATTTCTCGGAGCACATGCTCTAGAACTCTCATCTTCGAAGGGTAGTTTGCTAAGTAAGTTTCATTGAAGAATGGCTCGGTCTCTTTGTGGCATTGCCCTCCTGAGTTCCACTGGCCTCCCCTGCAACAGCACCAAACACTTATTAGACTACTCTCACTCTTTTTATTGTGAGTCCTGTGTCACAAAAGAAAATACTTTTTTGGTAACTTTCCAAGCTACAAATCCATGCCCCATGGCCTATGCGATCAATGAGCTTGAGTTAAAAAAGGGGGGGGGGTATAATTTAAAAAAAAAAGAAAAGAAAGAAGAAAAAAAAGGCATGTGAAGAAAAATAAGGGGAATATGATGTTGATTTAAACCGTCAGGGAAAACAATCAATGGGACCTGCCAAGAAATACCATATTTGGGGAGTCTATTGAACAATCCAATAAAAGGGAGAGATGAGGGTTTGCTGGAGCGGTAGCAGCACAAGTGAAGTATGAGAGAATAGCTATGTTACTTGGTACCATGACCAATCCAAGTGTACCAAGGATGCTATAGTGAGCTGGAAAAGATGTGATTCAGCAGACCTGGGTGTTGCCAAGAGGATCCTGAGTCCCAGGACATCTAGCTCCAGGGTAACAGACAATATACACTAGCCTCAGTTAGCAAAGCTCAACCACAGAGGGGAGGATGGAGAGTCGTGAAAAGATATGACTGACCCAATATACAAGTCTCAAATTTCTCAAATAATATGATGTGCATAACATTCAAGAAAACTGAAGTTAGAACTCTGTTTGTTAGTTGGTATTTTGTTTTCTTTTAACTCGAAAGTGAAACATCAATCATAGAAAAAGGGATAGCGTAATACTGTAAGGATGAGAGAGAAAGAAACTAATACGTTGGGGGGGGGGTATTGTAGAACAATGCGATACCTGAAATGAGTGACTGAATATCCTCTAAAGATAACCTCAGTTCTGCTGCCATCTATGTTCTTATCAACCCATCTGGCCCAAGTGTAAAGTGCCTTCTTGTATGCTTCTAGGACCTTGAGTCTTGGGTACACGTGTTTACCTTCCTGGTAATAATCTTCACTGTAAAACCAACAGATGTACAAAATTTAAAACAATAGATTTAGTAGTGGGCTCACTGTGGAATGTGAAGTTCGGAAGGAAAGACATGAAGCAGAACTTTTAATGCTTTCCTCTCCAATTTAATTAATTAATTTTTTTTTCCTTCTACTTCTTCGTCTTCTTCTTCTTTTGTTTCCCTATCAGGTTATAAGGCTAGTGATAGACGCAGGGACTCAGACGAAGATAACACAAGGTATTAAAATCCATAAACCCAGTAAATCACTAAACAAAATAACAGCATTTACCCTCTAGAGGTTTTCTCATGAGTCCACCAATGGCCTGTATTGAAAACTATAACATCAGCATCATGATACATTGAAGTTGTCCGGTCCATCAAATCCAATCGCAGTGTCTCAAAAGAACCATTTCTACCAATAAAGGATGATTCTCTAACAAGAAATGGAGAGCTAACAAAATCCACAGAACAATTATAATCCTACAAATACAGCAAAAGCATAGAATTTAGAGATAGACTATATATGTATATAAAGAAGTTTCCACTGCCATATCAATGTCAGAAGAAGTTGAGGAAGCTTGCCTCAAATCTGAATGCATAGAAACCCTTCTTTTTGAAGTCTCTCCTTCCAGATATTTCATAAACTCTTTTCTTATTGCGTATACTGTGACGGAGGATGCAAACAAGAGACTCCCACATATTCCTATTAAGTGAATCTCCGACAAAAACCAGATTCTTCCCTCTAAGCCTTTCGAGAAAATCAGTTGCATTCAAACTGAGGATAAGATCAACCATCAGCAAATGATTAAAAAAATCCTCACTATGCAACACAAAACTTCACAAAATCCACACTAAGGCTAGCATTTGAGGGAAAATGCTACCAATACCAAATCAGCCACGCACAATACCAATGCTAACAATATTACAAACAGACACTGCTTTTTCTTTTTCTCTTTCTTTTTCTGTTTTCATCAACCAGTACGCAAATGATTAAACTTCAAATTTCATCCAAACTAGTAAAATCTTAGGAAGCCACATTTTTAGTGTTCTTCATCTTGAGCAATTTAGAGATGGACTTATATTGTAGGTTTATGAGCAAAAATGATGTCTCAGACACATGACAGAGAAATGCCAGGGGTGGGGTCTTAAGACTCTTAAACTTCCATGGAAAACAGCCACTTAAGCAGTCCCATGATTATAAAATATACAGATTCCGGTTGAGCTCAGATTTTGTTTGTTTTCTGTTTGGGAGAATTCCTTCTATATTGACAATCCCCAATTCAATTCACCTTTTTGCAATTGGTGGTGACTAAGGAGCTTCTATAGTTATGCATTAACTATTTGTGAATAAGCATGCCGAGATTTCATTTTAAATATCCAACATGAAGAACACTCAATTTTCTCAAATACTTATGAAGGAGTTATAGACAATTGAAATTCAGTTACTCTATTTCTAAAATTGAAATGACTATTAAAAGATCATGCACCATACTATCAAGTTTTCAGTCTATCCAAATATGGGTATATTTATACAACACACATCAAAATTACCCAAAGCATTTTATTAGATCATACCTTGGGATGTCACAGCCATATGGCTGCCATTTCCATTTCACAAACCCATCATCTGGCCTCCGATTAAGGTGACAATCAAAATCCCTATCAATGTAAGGGCAAGAACCCGCAGGATAATAAGGCTTTGTATAATCTCTCACCCATCTACCATCAAAGAGATCACATTTTCCATAAGAACCATTGTGCACTTCCATAGGTCGAGAATTATTATAGGAGGCTGCAATATTATTTGTCTCAGACGACAATTTCTGATTTTGAATCTCAGAAAAGCATAATTCTTTACCAGGGCATCCAACATTGCCTTTATGTGACCAATTGCCCCCATTGTCACTGACCTTATTCATTCCAATGTTGGAATTAACTGTAATACCAGGAGGTTTATTAACAGAAATACTTTCATTTGCATGTGTCTCATCAACATTCCCTTGAGTAACACCTTTTACTTGAATCATGTCTCCACCATTGAAGCTTTCACTTCTCACCTTCTCAGAGGAATTCCCCAGGTGGGTCCTCTCCAAACCTGCTCGTTCCTCATAATCATTTTTAAATCCTGCATTTTCCCGAGTACCTAACCCATTTAAAAATTGAGATTTCTCTTCACCCATTCCTTCTTCTTCAAGGGAACTTCCATTTTTAGACTTATCGGAGAAATTCCCCACATGGGTCAGCCCCGAATTTATCCCTTCTCCATCAGAACCCGGAATATTTCTATCTTTACCCATCACAGACCCATTTGCTTTATGGGCTTTATCAAAAACTTCTCCTTCTCCAACTCTTGGTATCAAACCCTCAGATTTCTGAAACTCTTCATCGGTTGGGACAGTAGAATTAGTAGAACTACCACCACTACTAGTATTAGCAGTAGAAGAAGAAGAAGGGGCACTGGTACTTGGAAAAGAGAAATGCCATGGAACAATAGAAATATTACTCACATGAAAACTGTTAAAACCACGAAACACTGGGCTCAAGAACGGAGCCTTAAACGAGACATTAAACAGTACAACACTCAGAACGATGAGAAAAGCCACAACCCCAAAACCAAACCCAGAAACTACCTTCCTTCTCCGTGATACCCAGTACGGAAACTGATCTGAAAACGCAAGTTTCTTCAAATCCATTGATGAACAGAACCCTCAACCAGACCATCCCACAAGAACCACACGTTGTTACACCCTAGTGTGAGTATATATATATATATATATATTTAGTTATATATATGTGAGTAATGCATATCGAAATGTAGGTGTCGCCAAGAGCATTTGAGAAGGGTTAAAATGATGATTGTAAAGAGGAAGTGGGCGGTACAGTGAAACTTATTTTGGAAAAGTGAAGTCGGGGAGATTTCTGTAGCCGTTGTAATGGCAGAATTACACAAAAGGCCTTTACCATAATTATTTTTTTTTACATTTTTAAATTTATTTTTATTTAAATTAAAACAAGTAAAATAAGGCCTATCTGAAAACATTTTTCTCTTGATTTGATTTTAAAAAATAAAGAATTGATTTGATCTGATTTGATAAATAAAATTTTATATTTGGAACATATTTTAAATTTAAGAATTGAATTAATTTAATTTAAGATAAATCTCAAATATAATTAATTGAAAATATGATAAATATGATAAATGAAGATAAATTTATCTATTTACTTAGATGGGTTAAAAAATAATAAATTCTTATTAAATTTTATTATTTTGAATTACATTTTAAATGATATATATAAATCTTAAAATTTAAGTTACGAAATGAAATAAAATAAAATCTGACTCATAATATTTTATTTTAATTCCAATCATATTGATGAAAATTCTCATTCAATAAAATAAAATTATATTAAATTCACTGTTCCAAACATAATATAATATTAAAGGAGAAACCCATTGGTGTTCATTTTGTTTTTTAGGTTGAGTGAATAATTTAAGATGTTTAAAATAATTATTAATAATTATGTTTTAGGATTAATTATACTAACACCCTTTTAATTATATCTGATTTTTAATTCATCATTTCATCTATTAATCTTAATATTTTGAGCCCTCGGTCTAAAAAGGGGACTCTCTTTGGAAACCATTAAAAAAATTAGATGATATTGGATAAATAGTCAATCTTTTTTATAATACAATTAGATGAAATGAGATAAATAATTAGTTTTTTTTATAATATAATTTTGCTAATACTAAAATACCATCAAATAACAAATATATATATATATATATATATATATATAAACATTAGCGCCCAGATCTGTAACAGTAAAAAAAAAAAAGTAGGGGATCAGGCCGCAGAGGCAGTTAACCGACTAAAATACCAGCAACATCCGGATATATATGAGAAGAAGTTGTGAATGCATCAGGATGCCTTCTTCCAAATTCAAATACATTTAAAAGGGTATCGGGATGCCTTTCTCCAAATTCTAATACGAAGGATAGCGAGATAAAAATTAAGATCATTTGAATAATGATGAGACTGAAAATGCATCCGTAAAACAATGCCGTTCCAATTATTTTTATTTAATACGATGCCGTTTCATTTAAATTTTATATTTAAATACTTTCCTTCATATTCCAATATACATATTCAAATTCATTTTTAGTGAAAAATAATCAAAATGATATCATTTTAGGATATTACAGCGACTGCAGTTATCTCTACTGCAGTCCTCATCTTCAACCAAAGCATATCGAGATGCTGCCTTCCAAATTTTAGCGGAGGAGCAAAGATTCTTGTAATTTTGGAAGTATTTTTGTTTTATAAAATGGTAGTATAAAAACGGTTGATTATTTATTGATTCCATTTAATTTTTCTAAAACCAAACCCCCTTTAGATAGGCGAGGGGTCTAAGTATAATTAAAAATTAAAATTAAGTTAATAAATGAAAGAAATAAATTAAAAATAAGTATAATTAAAAGGGTATAGTGTAATTGATTCATTTTATTTACCTAGTAGATTTTTATTTCACCATAATACGTCAACGGATAAAAAAAAATAAATTATAAATTATAAATAATCAAAATGTTCTTATCTCATAAAAAATGCTAATGCTTTTTACTGACATTTTTTTAAAGGTTTACTGGCATTTTTTTAATGCAATATTGGTTTTTAAAATAAAGATTTGTGTCTTTTGCGGGCACCCAAATATTGGCTCCGTTTGGAATTATAAAAAAATAAAATAAAATTTTATAAATCTCTACAAATACAAATTACGAGATAATAAAATTTAAATTTTTTATTCATTACACGAATTACGAAACATTTACTTTTACAATTTTATTTTATTTTATACACTTTATACGAACTTTAAACATATCCATTAAGGCATCACAAGTCTTTGAGTAAATGTCAAATAATCACAAGTCTATGCAGTTATTTATTTATTTATTTATTTATTCTTTAAATATTTAATTAGACTTCGACTCAACTGACTTAAAAGAAAAGAATGAAATTTTAGACTCGGGCAAGTAGAAATTTCGTACTTCAACCCTTTAGGAGTTTGGATTAAGAAGTGAATCTGTTATATCAAAGCTTGAATTCAACTGATTTGAAAAAAAAATTAAATAAAAAATAAAAAGAGAAAAATCAACTTAGAATGTTTAGTTGCTTTCGATATAAAATATTTTGGAGAAAATATTTTTTAATTATATTTTTTAAAAATAATTTCCAAAATATAAATAAATATATTTTTTAAAACATATTTACATTGAAATAAACAGAATAGAATAATAGACAAAAATTTTATAATCTATTTTTTTATGAATTTAATTTATTACATATTTTTAAAATGATAAATGCTAAAGAATGCACTTAACAAGTGACATGTGATCGACGACTGGGAGTAGTAAGTTATATTTTGGTATTTGTAATTTATGCGAAAAAAAAAAAAATTGAGTGAATGATGGTTATGAACACATGTAACTATTATGAATCCTTAACCAATGGTCTTTAGGGCGCAAAGTAGTAAGACTCTTTTAAATTTTATATAAGTGTATTTTTATCATTATAGTTATGGATATTATTTTTGTATATAACATTAACGCATTCACAGTAGTCCAACACATCTACGACCATTATTGCTTAAAATTTTTTGGCCGTTGTTTATTTTATTTGTTATTTATTTAATTTTTTTCTCTATGTGTGTGTTATTTTGATACTTGAAAGGTTTTTTCCTCCTCCTGCTTTGATATCAGAATATTAAAGGCCCGTTTGATAATATTGTTGTTTTCTTGTTTATATTTATGTGTCTATATTTTTTATTTTTTATTATCTTTTTTTGAAATAAAAATTAAAACTGTATTTGAAAATATAATTTGTCTATAAGTATTCATTTTTGTTTTAATAAAATAATTTAATTTCATTTTTTTAAATTAATTGAATTAATAAAATATATTTTATATTAATTAATTATTAAAAATCATATAATTCAATAATATAATAATATATTAAAATTAATTTAATTCTATTATTTATTAAAATTAATTGAATAAAATACACATTATTATATCATTTAATTTAGTAAATATAAATATATTATTATAATTTAATTATATTATTTAAAATAATTCAATAATATGTTTTGTAATAATTTAAATAATTTAATTATGATATCTAATAAAATAATTTAATAAAGTATAATTAATATTAATAAATTAATAATTAAATTATTATTTATTAAAAATAATATAATATATTTCATATTAAAAATAAATTTAATAATTATTAAATATTTAATATAATTATAAAATAAAATTAATTAATTAATTTTTATTATTTATTAAAAATAATTTAATAGAATATATTTAATTAATGTAAAATATATTTCATATTAATTAAATTAAATTAAATTAATTTATTATTTATTAAAGATCAATTAATAAAATATATTACATATTAAATTAGATAATTAATTAACATTTACTTTATTAAAAATAATTTTAGTTTAATAAAATATTTGAATAAAATACTTAATTTTAATATGATATAGTAAAAATAGACAAAGTATTAAAATTGACAAAATATTTACAACAAAAAAAAGAGTGACAACACTTTTTTCATTTACATTTTTTTGTTTAAGTTTCATTTTCTTGGAAACAAAAAAATATAAACAAATTTAACAAACATATTTTTGTTACAAATTTATAAATTTTGTAAATATATAAAAATAGAAACTAAAAACGTTACCCAAACATAATCTAAATGTTACCATAACATGAAGCATTTACGGTAGCCGAACACATATTACTTTGTTTTGTGTGCTTAAAGGGTGAATTTCTAGTCTAATTGAGTCAAAAGTTTAACCATATTAGTTAGTTAGGTCTGGGTTATTTATAATGAGTTTAGGCTTGAATTTAGAATTTTATATAAGTTTGAGATTAACTTGATAAAAAAAAATAAAGTTCGAGATCAATTCACGAATAATTTAATTAAATAAAAATAATATCATTTTAATTTATAAAATAGTAATAAAGTATTATAAACAATACTATAAAAATATTATTAAAATATATAAAAATATATATATAATTTTATCAAACCAGATCACGAACTTTTCGGACCAAAACTTTTCTAAATTCGGACTCAATCTCGACAGCCAAAAAAACTTGACCCCATAACTAGTCCTCTGTGTGTGTTTTTAAGGGTTTGAAAGATTTTTTTTCCAATCTGTTTTAGTGTTTGAACATTAACTGTTGTTTTTAGGTTGAAGGATTGATTTGCGTTATACTTATTTTGGCAAATCTACAATTATCATTTAGCTGTTAGTGAAAGTAATTTTTTTTAAGTGCTTAGTAATTTTTTTTTAAGTGCTTAAACATTAAATATCATTTTTATATTAAATTAAACATGTCAAGCATTCACCGTAATCCAAACGTGCACAGGCATTGTTTTATTTTTTAGTTATTTTTTGCCTTCGTTTTTGTTTTTTTTTTTCTTTTTTATTGTGTATGTTTTGGTACTTGAAAGGTGTTTTTACCCTTTTTTTAAAGAGTTTGAGCATTCAATATTGTGTTATATTAAAAATTTGAGATATTATTAATAGTTCAATATGTATCATATGCATCTCACTTTTATATATATTTTTTATTTGAAGGATTAACATGTGTCGTTCTTTTTATTTTATAAATTTACAGTGAAATATTTTAGTTATTTGTAAATATATAATTTTTTTTTTTTGTGTGCTCGAACATTAAATGGTTTTTTAAATAAAATATGAGAAATTGTTAATGGTCCTACAAGCGTCTCACTTTTTATTTTTTATAAGTTATAATAATTATTTTACTACTTTTAAGACGTAAATAAATGTTTGTTAAGTTACTCGCAAATAGACTTATTAATACATAACTATTAATGTTTGTTTGATAAGATAAATTAACAAGTTTGAACCTTTTTTCAAGTTCAATAAATAAACAAATTAAGTTCCAATAATGATAAACTCAACTAAATAAGGCTTAGGAACAAGTTATATATCTTCCGTGAATAGACTTGTTTAAAAATTTCTAAACAAATTCATTTATAGTTAAATAGGCTCATTTAAATGTTTACAGACAATTTTATTTATATCTTACAAACAACCATGTGTTAAATGTATATGAATAAACTTATTTATAACTCTTGAACTAAATGAACTCAAAAAAAAAAAAACTCTACTTAATTATTCATAAAAAATATTAAAAAATTAACTATTAAATACAATTAATTTAAAGCTTGTCTATTAAATTATAAAATATATTTGTTTGTATTATTTATTTATTAAATTTGTTTATTAATAGGCAAACAAGCATGTTAGTTAAAAAAACTCTCAACTAAGTTCAACAAAAAAAAAAAAAAAAAGACCTCGAGGGTTAGCTCAACGGTCGACGAATAACTCCCAAAGAGCGTAAGCCCAGAGATGGGAATTCGAATCTCGCTAAGTGCGTTCTCGACTGAACTGGGGGATATTTTGGGTCGAACCGTCCTCTCCCAATTTACCTATCGACTACGCGGATCGTTGAGATCTGTAATAAATCAGTAGAGTTTTAGGTTAAAAAAAAAAAAAACGTTCAACAAAAAAAACTATTTGATAATAATAACTCATAAATAAGCTTGATAAAAAGTTGTGAGTAAGCATGTTTGCTGCAATTGAACTGAATTTAATGTTATTTATGCACTAACGAGTTGAATACAGAAATATTTAGAGCTCCATCAGGGGTGCAGTTTGAAAATTGTGGCTGGTTGAAAACTAATTATAGGATACATAAATGATGGATGAGGCATCGTAGGTGAATAAAAAAAAATTTAATGTTTAAAAGGAGAGAGAAAAAGAAAAAAAAGTTAAAATGAGATTAAAATATTTATTTTTTTATCCCTCATAAATTTTAATATATAAAGTGAGTTTGGTGTCAGATAAAATGAAATAAATTGAAAGTTTGTAATATGTGTAATAAAAAAATTAATGCGATATAAAATTAACAAAAATTTATGTGTAATAAAATAAAAAAATTAATACGATATAAAATTAAAAAATTTATAAAATTTTTTAAAATTTGATCCATAGTATGAAAACCAACAACAAACGAGAAATGCTGAGCAAGTTGGATTTTAAACGTGTCACGGATAGTGAGGGGATAAGGGGGTAGTTTTGTCACATCCCATCGCAAAAAATAGTTCTCCTTCGTAACTGTATGTAATGCATACATCCACCAACAGACATCCGCAGCACAGTGGCCTCCTCTTCACCGTTCAAAATTTACGATGATAGATTGAAGGCGTTCTCGGGTTGCGTGCAGCATATGCTACTCTGCAATCTGTTCCTCGAGAAACGAGATGCCAGCCCGTAAAGCAGCGCTATCTGATACGGACACGTGCCCCCACCTATATATTCGAAGAGCTTATCTAGGCTTAAAAAGAATCTGGCAATTCAATTTATTTTGATTTTTTTAAGAATTAAAATTATTTTCTTATATATTAAAATTTTTTTAAATTATGAAATAAAAAATGTTAAATTAACAAAAGAATTAAAAATTTAACTATTTTTAAAAAAATTAACTTTTTTCTATCCCTAAACATAAAAAAACCAATTTTAAAAAAATTTTTTTTAATTACCTACTAAAAAATCAACTTTTTTTTTTTGTTTGAAAACAAAGAAGCGCTAATTTTTTTATTAATAAGCCTTTTTATTTTTTGTTAATTTAATATTTTTAAATTTTATGATTTAAAAGAAATTTAAAATATAAAATAGTAAATTTAGTTATTTTTAAAAAAAAAAAAAAGTTAGGTATTAAAAGTTAACTTTTAGGCTCCGTTTGGTAATGTTTTTGTTTTCTGTTTTTTGTTTATATTTTCAAAATTTTGTAAATTGGTAACAGAAATATGTTTGTTAAATCTGATTACATTTTTTGTTTCTAAAAAAAAAAACTAGAGTAGAAAAACATAAACAGAAAAAGTATTTTCACTCATTTTTTTCTGTTACAAATATTTTGTCAATTTTAATATTTTATTATTTTTGTTACACCATATTAAAAAAATTATTTTATTCAAAACTTTATTAAACTAAAATTATTTTTAATAAATAATATAATTAAACTAAATTAATTAAATTAATATCTAATATCTATTATTAATTTATTTCTAATAAATAATTAAATCAAATTAGTTAATTTAATAAATAAGAAATATATATTATTAAATTTTTAATAAATAATAAATAAAATATATTAATTTAATTAATATAAATATGTTTTATTAATTTTTTAATAAATATTATAATTAAATTGTTTAATTTATTTTAATAATTAATTTAATTTAACTTATTTATTTAATATGAATTATATTTTATTAAAATATTTTAGTAAATATTGCAATTAAATTATTTAAATTATTATAAAATATTTTATTCAATTATTTTTTACTAAATAATATAATTAAATTATAATTAATATATTTTATATTTATTAGATTAAATTATATAATATTTATATTTATTCAATTGTTTTTAATAAATATATTAAATTAAATTAATATAAAATATATCTATTAAATTCAATTAATTTTTAAAAAATAATAAAATTAAATATTTTATAAAAATAAAAAATTAATAATTATAAACAAAGTTATATTTTTAAACACAGTTTTAAATTTTAATTCAGAAAAGTGATAGCAAAAAATAAAAAAATAAAAATATAAATATAATAAAAAAATAATAATGTTATTAAATAGCCGCTTAGCTAACCATCCCCAAACGCAAAGTAAAGCTTTGTTGACCCTACTATAACGTGAACTACGGACACTTAAAAGGCTCATTTGGAGATCCGAGAAACTTTAAAAATTTGTATAATTTTTTATAAAATTTTTTTTATCTCAAATTACGTAAATTTTCATAAATCTTTATAAATTTATTATATTTATAAATCTTAATAAAATTTTTACAAATTCCAAAAACATGTCTATAAATTTAAAAAAATTTTGACAAAAAGTCAGAAGTGTCTACTTAAATCTGTTCGAACGAAACTGTTTATCTTTATTTTTTGTAATTTACAGTTTATACTCCAAATACTAAAAAATAACATAAATCATATTTTATCTCAACTTTTATAATTCTAAACGAACTTTTAATAGTTTAAATGAGCATTACAAGGTCTTATAGTAAATTGTCACTATGACCATTTTTTAACTCTCTTTTGGTTGAAATATGGTGTCTTTAGCGTGCTGAAAAAGGTTAAAATACTTAAAATTTTTAAAATTTCTTAAAATTATTTATTTTTTATCATAGTGTACAATTTTTTAGGCATTCCAAGTATCATTTTGATGGAAGAAATGTAAGACTACCTTGACCATTCAACTCGAAGATCAAAGTCGGTAGATGCTGCATATTAGATTGAAGTTTTTGCTTCGAATTTGATGAATCATAGAATTGATCAAACTACATTTTTTTTTTTATTTATAGCAGACCGTCCAGGATAGTTGCTATATGGACTATTTAATAATAAAATCTAAAAGTTAATAAGGTATAAATAGCCACAATGTGCATGCCAATAATAGATGTGGATGTTTAATAAATGAATTTGAAACAAAGCTATACAAAATACAAGAAAAGACAACAGATTTAGGCAAAAATACATGAATTATTTTTTATTTTTATAAGGCATTGGAGTCACAATTTTCAAAAGTAATAAGAGCAAATACTGTGAAATAATATAAATAGTTACTTTTATATGATAATTTTAAATTTGTTGTAATAAATCACTTAAATTCACGATAAAAATTATACGTGGACTAATAAATTTATATTCAATCAACTCTCTTCTTTTTTTTTTTTTTGGAAATAAATATGACACGATTCTTTAATTTTAAATCCAAAAATATAAAAGCATAGCTGATTTTTTAAAGTTTCAAATTTTCATATTTAGTTTGAATTTGATCGATTTTCTTATTTTCAGATGTATTTTTGAAAAAGTACGTTCTTTCCCATCTACAGAGAAGACAAATTATCAACTCAAACCAATGTTTTCAACCAAAGAAACAAACACTCTTACACTGATTTCCCCTTTTTACAGATTGAATACATTCATTCAACAGCTATCAACACCAACTCAATATTTCCTTTTCACTTCAAAGCTGGCCAGCTAAAAATCACCCCCCCCCCCCAAAAAAAAAAAAAAAAACTGTATAGAGTGGAAGGAAGAGAATTTGGAATTTGTGTCACCGGGGACCGGAGAGTTCCATTGCTTCCATTACAAGTGAAGATTCTTCTATGAAATCTGAGTATCTCTGGGGAGGATTCTCAAATGACCGCAAGTACCTCGGCCTCTCCACGTTTTGTGTGGCAGCAGCCTCCCACTTCTCCGGCAAGCCATCTCCTTCCAACATCCTTAAAACATCGGACATTCTTGGGCGGTTTGAAGGATTGAATTGAGTACATAAGAGGGCAACTTGAACCATTTCTTCCAACTCTACCCTGTCGAAGTTGCCCCTTAAATCTTTGTCCACCAATAAGTTCTGCTTTCCCTCCTGATGGAGCTTCTTTACCTGCAAACGAGTGGCAGAAAAGTGTCGGAAAGAATTCAATAAACATGATAAAGAAAGCGCGGTTAAAGATTAGCTAATAAAATTACAGTAGATAGTAACTTTTCTCATGGACAGCCCAGTTGAAAATTCACTCTGATATCATGTCAAGAAGCTCACCAAGACATAAAGAGTAGAAATCTGAACTTTAAAACTTAGTTATTAAGGTGAGGGAAATCTATATCTCATGTGAAGAAATAACTTTTCTCAAGAACGGATGTAGGACAACTTTTTAACACTTTCCATGGGCCATACTAGACCAGTTACACTCATATTTCAATAATAAATACCTTAACAAGAGAGAAAGGGAAGGAGGAAATACCCAATCAAGCATTACTCCCTTCTGGTTGGTGACCCGACCAAAATCAAGAGCTTTCTGACCTGTAATCAGCTCCAGTAGCAAGATCCCAAACCCAAATACGTCAGTCTTCTCTGATGATTGTCCAGTTGATAAGTACTCTGGAGCAATGTGGCCGACTGTGCCACGTACAGCCGTGCTCACATGAGACTCGTGGTGATCCAAGAGCTTTGCTAGCCCAAAATCTCCAACAACTGCCTCAAAATCTTCATCCAACAGAATGTTGGCTGCTTTAACATCACGGTGAATAATTTTGGGGTCGCACTGCTCGTGCAAATACAGTAACCCCCTTGCTGTGCCTAAAGCTATCCTCTTTCGCCTGGACCAGTCTAACACGGGTCTACCATGAGAGCGATCTGGTAAGAAAACCACAAAAAAGTAAAATGAAATAAAAGAAACAAATCTACTTTTATTCAGCAGATGCTCCATTCACCTGGAAAGGTAATGAACTTGAGCAAGAATGATTCATAATTGGGTGGTGTCAGCTTGTCACCAAGAAAAAGTAAAAAATAAAAATCAGAAAATGTTTGCTATTGATATTTATGAGCAATAAAACCTGCTTCACTCATAATCTGCCAGTTTAGCCGCACGATGCTAAACTTACGCTGAAGCAAGAAACTTTATTTTGTAAAGGGTTTACGTGAAAAGCTACAAGAGGGCAACAGAGTTACAGTTTTTTTCCAAGCAAGCATATGAGCTCTATTAAGCTTGGAAGCAATTCAAAGCAATAATTCTTGAGCTATTTTACAAACAAGCTAGCCCCTGATCCCAAATCCCAATAATTTAGGGTGTTTGGAGGGAGGATTTTGACAGGGAAATAGATGGGAAAAAAGAAAGAAAATATAAAATTCCAATTGCATGATTTTATTTGAATAGAATAAAAAATATATAAAAAAAAGAGGCATTTATCAATAAATTAATTTTCTATTTTAATTACTTTTACTTTCTCAAAACCCATTTCGTTCCTTCCCTTTTCCCTCACAAATAAAACACGATTAGTGACTTTAAATCCCTATCACTTTGACATATTCTTGATCCAAGCACAGCCTTAGGGTATGTTTGGAGTAGGGATTTGGAGAGAGAAGAAAAAGGAAGGGAAAACTAAAAGAAAAATGTAGGGAAAAGAGGAAGGAAAAACTTTATTGATTGCAATGATATATCTCATAGTTGGACTTGAATAGTAGGATTACTATGACCATAGCCCTTGGTAAATTTACTAAAGGCAAAAATGATTTCTTTGATATTATAGGGTGAGCTTATCCATGCGGTTATGCACCCTTCAAGTCGGAATCCATTTTAGAGAAACCATAGAATTAACAAAATTGGGCAATCTTGACCCAAATTCAGCTTTCGAAAATAAACAAAGATTCAGAAAGTGAAAATAAAAATTCTTGATTAGTAATCAGAAATATTACTCCGAGATCTTTAGGTATGATTTCTCAACAACAAACCCCTTCTGTTATCTATTAAAAATTCATAAAACATTCTAAGAATTTAGAAAAAAAAATTCCAAATCCATGTTTTTTTTTTTATTTTATTTTTTTGGAGACTCATGTTTTTATTTGAATATATCTAAAAATATAATAAAATAAAAGGCATCCGTCACTTAATTAGATTTCCAACTTAAAATTATTTTTAATTTCTCAAATCCCATGCGTTTTCCATTCCATTTTCTATCACAAACCAAATACACGAAGTGATTCTAAATCCATATCCCTTTAATTTTTTTCTTGAGAAGTCCTTGTTCCAAACACAGACATCAGAATTCAATCCGCAAATCTCCCCAAATATGCATTGCAACATCCCACAAGCAGATTGAACCATACTGAGTACGGTTACATGCAATTATGCAGGTAATTTGGTGGTACTGTGCTAAAAGAATCTGGCGAGTTGACGGGATAGGAGCAGTAAAGCAGCAAAAATTCTCAGGTGATAGAAGTGGAGTGAAAATTCCAAAAGTAGATGGGATGATTGTGCCGTAGTGGATGCAGTAGGAAAACACTAAGGTGGACTTAGCTGCAGTAGTTGTCCTTTGGCAGATACTGTGGCAGTAAAGGTCTTTTCAGTTAAAACTGCTCGAATAGCACCCAGTGGTGCATTAGTGCTTGCCATATCAACCAAGAAGAAAGAGTGTCTTTGGGTTCTTTTCTGCCAATCAAATATGCTCTCCTCTAATTACAAAGAAGATTTTGTACGTTGCAAGGAGGACACAATTTAACCATCACATACTGATATAAGTTGAACTACAGATCTTATAAAAGAATCAGGAATTTCCCATTAGATGCGCAAGTGATATTCAAGAAATGAATTGCTGCTGACATGACAAGTTATTAAGAATGAATATGCTGGATAGAATATAAAACTGATCACAAGCAGTGAAAACTGAACTTTGCTAACCTCTTAATCTAGAAGCTACGCTCCCATTTGGCATGTATGGATAGACAAGAAGCCGTTCATTTTCAGTTGTGCAAAACCCCCAAAGTCGCAGAAGATTGCGATGGACTGCCAAACTTATCGTCTCTACTTCTGTCTGAAATTGGATTTCACCAGCAACAGCATGATAGTCCTTCAACCTTTTGACAGCCACCGTCTTCCCATCATTTAAGATGCCCTTGTAGACAATTCCGAATCCACCTCTCCCTAAAATATTCTTTGAGTTGAAATGATCAGTTGCAGCCCGGAGTTCCTTAAAGGAATACCTTTTCAAATGACCCAAGGATACCTCTGGATCACATTGATCTGTCAAGAAATGAATTACATCTCAGAAAATTGACCTAAAAATAGAGGGAAAAGGGTAGCATTTGTTGTATCCACTTATTAAAGAAAAAGCACATCCAATGATATCAAACGACAGATTTTCACACAAAATGCATCAAATAACACAACAAACCCCACAGCATACGTGAGTGATCGTTTCATGATATTTCATTTGGTGGCTATTGAGAGTAGAAATGGTGTTTAAAAGAAGGCTTTGTTAACAATAAAAAGGCAAAGCTGAAATCCAACTGATGAATTACACCCCCCCCCCCAAAAAAAAAAATCACTTTCCATGGCTACTCTTTCCAGTTCCATTTCCCACAAGTAATTGGTTGATAATTTCTGATGAAAAACTTAGGAGAAAGGAACACAAGACTAGAGATTCTCTTGATCCACTCTCAAATCTCAACGGCTTTTTCAAATTTCCTGTTTTGCTTAAATTTTATGTTGACTGTGTCAATCCATCAAGACAGTATCAATTAAAATTCCTCTGTAAATCTCCATCTTTCCTCACAAGGAAATACAACACATGCAGTTGTGCATATATGTACAAAGTTACTACAAGTAGTAACATAACATAGAGTCTGACACATGCCCAATGGGGAAGGTTGGAAAAGGTGTTAAAAAGCTTTCAATCGACATAGAAGGGAAATGAGTAAAGAAAATATTTAGCCTCAACAGGCAACTAACTTTTGGGCAGGCATTTCCAGGGAATAGCGACTGGAAGATTTTCAGTTCCACCCAGCTATATCACATTTCTTCTACTTTATCCATATTTCGCTTTTCCTTCAAAATCAGAAGAACACATTAACATGTACACGTTTTGCATATATCGGCTCCATTTGGTTTGCTGTAGACCTCTGAAAATCTCTGAAAACCTCTAAAAACTTCTACAAGTTATTCATTTTGTATCTCACTGCACGAATTACAAACCCACAACTTATCTCACTTGTTATCATTCCAAACACACGAATATCTTTCCCATCTCATTAATCATTTGACTTAAATCTGTACTTATTAAGGTCTTACTACACAATCCTCAACCTCATATATCCAGAAGTTTTCAGAGCACTAAATTTTTTTTTCTTACTCTTAATTTGATATAATAGATAGAACAAGTTTAATCTTGCCTCAAACATCATCCACTTATAAAATAAAACCATTAATATTTTCACAGTTTGAGTTAAAAATCCAGCACAACAATCACTGCGAAACAAATTTCTTCAGCATTTCAGAAATTTTTGAAAAGGCACAGAAACAAGGCTGAGCCTATGGAAGCATGCGAATGCTACCAAAAAAATTGGGGAAATCAAACCAAAGGGAACCTCAAAATCAGAAATTACAAACTACTTAGCAGATCTATTAATGATTATTCAAACAGCAAAGGCTTCAATTAAAACTTCAGAAACGTGAAAACACCTTTAAGAAACACATGTAGAGACACAAAAAGGCACTTCATAATGAAATTCTAAACCAACCACATCTAATAATGGCCATCCAAATGCAGTGTACCCAACATGAATTATGATAACCTAATGCATCAAAATTTTGGCACCAGAATGAATTATGATAATCTAATGCATCTAAATTTTATCACAAATTAATCTAATCAATCATGAAAATGCCATAAGAATCCATACTCACCAGTGAAGATACTGAGAAATAAAATGAAGATAAAGTACAAAAGAACTAACCATTAACATCAAAGAATATCTGCTGGTTGTGTCTATATCTCCACCAAACAAGTGAACATATAACTATTATGATTACAAATGCAGCACCAAAACTCACACCAAGAGCAACGGCCACACGGTGGCTTTTCCTCCCTGATCCTGACTCATTTGAAAAATAAATATTCCATCAATTAAAACACGCCATCACGCTGCAGTAGAATAGAGGAGATTTAATCTAATAGCAAATCAAATATTACTATGCGATAGACACCTCTTACACCATCTGGCGGAAAGGAAGGTGGCTCTGGATTGGCAACAAAACACTTATTATCTGAATGAGGCCCACAAATTAATGGGTTGCCTATTATTCTGAAAGAAGAAAGAAGTGGCATAAGAACTTCAGCAATTAAATTGAGAGAGAGCTGAACAATATGAAAACAAGGACAAGGATAGCTTACTTGAAAGTTCTGGCTGATATTTTGGGCACAGAACCGCTGAGGTTGTTGAAAGAAACATCCCTAAAAGAAGTATAATGTATTAAAGACATGTTACCAGGGATGAAACAAGAAAAGTACATTTTATTAATTTAGGATAATAAAGGCATATTTCTGAGGTTTTCCTTTAATATTCTGCACATATAAAGGGAAAGCACATATATAAGGAGGGCAAAGACATACACAAGTGCTAGACCTTCAACTTCAGACAAAGATTCAGGAATGGGACCGGTAAGGCTATTGTTGCTTAGTCGCCTGACTTGCTCAAAAAAGACAAAAGAATACAAAAATTGAAAAAGGAAAAAATGAGTCAACTCTAGGAAACTGTTATGCTCCATTTATAATAAATTATTAAATGTTTGGGCAACTAAAGTTATAGGAAGTTCAAGAAACCAACAAATAATTTAAGTTCTTGAGGCCTCCCAAAGAACTAGGTATTTGGCCTTTGAAATTGTTATTGGAGAGATCAAGTGTCTGAAGCTTCTCCAATTTCCCAACTGCAGCAGGAATAGGACCAGAAATAGCATTATTTTGCAGCAACCTACACAATTATAAAGTAATTATTGCATGTGACAAAACTGGATTTGCTTCTGCATATGTGATCAAAACTAAAACAGAATATTGGTGAGGGTTGTAAGAATACCGTGATGAAAGGTAAAAGTGAGAAATATACGAAAGAAACCTAAAAGCATAGAAGGAGGAAGGTTATAACTTACACAGACTGCAAGTTACTAAGATTTGCAATCCCTGGTGATAATGTCCCAGACAAGCTCTGGCTAGGCAGTCCTCTAAAAAGAAGATAACCAACCCATTAAAATGAGTTTGAAAAATAGCAACCCGTGAAACGTAGATTTCTGCACATTTTTCTTATATGAGAATCTCTCATGTAAGCAACGGAGAGGTAAAGGGATTAAGCAACTTACAAGGCAGAGACATAACCATCAGAGCAAGTGACCATCCTCCAACTGCAAGGATCTACTGAATTAATATCCCAGTTATCCAGAACATTGTAGTGGTCATTAAGGTCATTTTTTATAGCCATCAAAGCCACAACTGCAGCAGATTTTACCAGACACAAGAAGGGTCACTCTGAGATCTTATCTTCTCTTTATACACCAAGAAAAACCAAGTACTCAGTTCTTAGCTCAAAAATAAAGGCTAAAACATGAACTTATCTTCACTATAAATCAAATTTGCAATAGAGAATCAAGTACTCAGTCCTTAGCTAAAAATAAGCCTAATTTTTTCTCTTGTAATTTCAATAGCTGCAATATATCTTAACATCTATCTTTCTTTCTGCTGTTAATTTAAAGCAAAATGGAACAAAGCAAAAGCAAAGTGAAATCATCCCAGAGAGAAACTGACCTTCGTAGTTTATACCAGAAGGAGAAAGAGTTGCAGAAGAGGCCTCCATCAATGTCAAAACAATTAATCCCACTGTCCAGAACATAACCCTTCCTCTTTCCATGCTCTATTTAACTTCAGTGACTTTACTCTCTGTCCAGAAACAGTGCCAACCCGTCAAAGCCACCACACCCAATCATCACAGAAGCCATTCCAACATGAATTTACAAACTCCACATTGCCTTATCCAAACAACTCTGAAGAGAGAAGTTAGCTCTCAGTATCAGAAGTCTGTAAAGCAAAGCTCACCATTACCATAACAGGAAAGTGCATTCCTTTTAGATTCATTCATTAAACTCAAAACTGCTGTTCTCAGAGCCCACAAAACTTTATAAACTCCCAGACCCAGATGTTAAAACTCCACCAGAACAAAGACCCAAATGCCAAAATTACGTCTTTGCGCAGCTATAAACAGCTTGGAGTCAAATGGGCGCAATTTGGGCAGGAGAGAACACCAGAAAAGGATAGAATTTTCTCGAGAAACAAACACATCCTACGCATGAAATTCCCGGAACCTAGAGATCTGGGAATGCCGGGATACGATTTCTATATATGGGCAGCCGATCCCCACAAATTCCAAGCAGGTAGGTTGTTGGATTTTAGACCTCCCCTGCCCAACCCCTGTGATTCCACCATATCCTCTCAAGAATCAAGATCAATATCAGCATCACACACGCATACACACTTTTTATCTACCAGAAAGATACAAAAAGGCCAAAACAAGAGGCCAAAAGCTTCATAGGTGCTTATGCAATGCAAACACTGTAAAAAAAAATTAAAAAGAATCGAGTAAATATGAAAAGTAACAAATAATTGTTTTTTTTTTTTTTTGGTGGAAAACAGAACAGCTTTTTATTCAGAGATGGACTGAAGAGTGAAGAGATGCGTGTGATTGACCAGAGCAAACAGTGGGATTGTCCCCAGATAAAAAGAAGCACAGCAAATTTGCAGGTAAAGTTTCTCGGCCGGTCACGTGCTTGGCTTGTCCTCCTCTTTGATGCCTTTTGGCATTAAATTATTTTTTACTTTTTAGAAAGAAAAACAGAAGCTCTGGACCTTTGGTTCTGGAAGTATAATTTAAGATGTATTTGACATATCGAAAATTTTTAAAAAATTTTAAAATTATTTATTTTTATTTTATAGTACAAATTATAAATTCATAAATTATTTTAAATTATTTTTTGTCACGCCAACCGTATCCTCAATCCGTAAATCCAGTTATTTGCTTCACCCTAATTCTCATAAAAAGGGGGCACGGACTTAATTAATAATATTAGATTGGTTAAGGTTATGTTTCAGTGAATAAAAATTTAGAATTTTTTTGAGAATTTTAGAGATTTTTTATATAAGGTACATTTAGTGTATTGAAAAATTTTTTAAATATCTAAAAACTTTTAAAAATTATTTACTTTTTATTTCACAGCACAAATTATGAACCCACAAATTATCTTAAATTATTTCACTTTTTGTCACTCTAAACGCTCCCAAAATATGGTGTTCCAAACGTACCCTAAGATAGAAAGCGGTTGGAGGCACAATTTTTAGTATTCTTTTATCAAAAGTTATTAGTTTTGGTATGCTTGGTGAAATAAGTAATAATTTTTAGCGACTTTTTATAACTTCTGAGGATTTGGAAAATTTTTAATAACTTTTACTAATTTTTAGCAATTTTTGAATATTTAGTAAATTTTGATAACTTTTTAGTAGAGCAAATTATTATAATAGAGTCGAAAAGTGATAAAAGTTAGTATTTGATCAAATACTAACATTACAAACGTTTAGCTGATTTTTGCACAAAATTGTGCTTCCAAACGGGATCATAATCGATCAAAATCAAATGGGGGCTATAGATGAATAAACTTTAGTTATTTTAATGTAATTCTGTCTTAAGTACATAATAAAATATTTAAATATTTTTATAGTATAATAATATACAAATAATGTCTATGATTAAAAGTAATATATATATTTCTAGTAATGCGCATTTTATATACCACATGTTATAATTATGTATAACTTGCATTATTTAATTTTCAGTAAAAACAATCATTTTTATTTGTTGAAGTCGTATGAATTTAGTTAAAATCACTTCACCTGATTATTAAATTGAAAAAAATTTATAGAATGAGGGAGTTCTACAGGATTAGGCATGGAGGAGATTTTTTTTTCTAATGAGAATCATGATATGAATTAGTTAAATCGTCCTGATTGTTATTTCTAATTTAAATTTGTCTTAAAGCTGTCTCAACTTTGTTAGAGGGCGCCGACTATAAAACAATTATGGGATTTTTTATGATTTTCTCATCCAACGTTGGTAATAGGCCTAGTGTGTGAGGAAATGCATTTAATATTTTTATAATTATTTAATTTTTTGGGAACTAAAATTGGCAAGACCCCAAACCTATATTAACTTTTTTGGGAACTAAAATTCAAAACCCAAAAAAATAGGTATTCAGGTCTGTTTAGCCTATCAAAATATACCAAAAATTATCAAACTTTAATTACTTTTTTGCTACTTTCTTTTAATAAATTTTAACACTTATCACTTTATGTTACATTTATCTATTTTTATTGTACTTCTTGACGCAACCAAACACAGACCCAACCCTTTATGTCAATTTTATAATAGTAAAAGTATTTCAGTAATCAATGATTTAGCTAACCAAATTCAGTGATCAAACAAGCCTCTTTTTATTTTGGGTTGGATGGGGAGAGACAAAAAAAATTCTTGGTGGGTTTGTCAAGTGGGTGTGATTAGACAATTCGGGGGTTGTAGTATTCTTAAAATGATTATTTTGATTATTTTTATTAAAATGATATTATTTTGATTATTTTTATTTAAAATGATATTGTTTTACTTCAATTTTTATTTAAATACATCAATTCATATTTAAATATGTATATTTAAATGTATCAAATTTATATTTAAATGTGAAATTTAAGTAGAACGGTATCGTTAATAAATATAAATTAATATATTGAATACAAAACTTAAATAAAACGATATTATTTTAAATAAAAAAGCAAAAACTACGTGATTTTGAATTACTGCAGCCCCGCTATTACGCGACGAGGGGATAAAAGTGGAAAGGTGAGTCTCTTTGAATTTAAACAAAAAAGGGAATATTTTGGGACTCCGATGTAAAGTAGTTGCAGTGATAATAATAAACTAAAATGCGCCGGTGTGCTGGCATTGGGCGTTACCCATTGTTATTCTATTCCTCCGTTGGGTACGGCGAAAGAGAATCTCTAAAATGCGCCCATCGGTAGTGGCACCATGAGATGCACCGGATCCCTCGTGAACCAGACATTTCAATATTTTAATAAGATCATGTAACATATACACAATTAAATAATAAGTTAACATATCTTCATAGTTATCATACTTTGATTTATTTTTTATTTTTAAATTTTATTTTTTTTTTATTTTTTTTAATTTTTTTTTATTTTAAGCCACACCTTACTATTTTATAATTTGAAAATAAAAAAAATACTATATTGAATATATTTTAATTACCTTGCAGATTTTCAACAACTTTATTTTAGGCAAAACAAAAAAGTGAGCTTTACACACATAACTACAAAATAGTAAACAAATCATTTTCCAAGTGTTTATCAACCAAAAATAAAAAAATCTCAACTAAAGAAAATAGACAACTTTTTCTATTTCCTTATATTAGGATTTTGTTAAATATTAAACACATTGAAACAGACAAATATTTAAACAAAAATAGAAAAGTAAACCAAATGTTACCTTAGTTTTTAATTTTTATTTTTTTTCAAAAACATTCCTCAAGCTAGCCTTTTTTCTATTTTTGATTTTTTTCTTACATAATTTTTTTAACTAAATATTAAAACTTTTAGATGTTATTCATATTCTATAAAAAATTACTAAAAATATATTTTTGAATAATAAAAATTTTGTTATAAAACAAAAAAAGCTAAAAAAAAACCTCAAACAAAACTAATGGGACATGCGAAATTCCTTTTTCAAAAGTCTATTCCTTCCGCTTAAAACCCCTATAATTGTGTGATTCTAACTTGTAATAATAATAATAATATGTTTATATCTTTTTTCCTAGTGGAATATGACCGTTATTTGACGCAACATGAATTGCTTGGAATTACGAATTATCCATCAGAAGAAACAAATTAAAAATAAACTTAATTTAAATTATTTTTATTTGATTCTGATAACAAAAACATAGAATTTAAGAAAATAAAATATAAATTTACTAAAGGTGAATTTTTTTACTTGCTTCTTATTAATCAATTTAGTTAAATAATTTTCAAATAAAATATTTTTCTTGCATTTTATTTTTTATTAATAATTTCATAAACCAAAACAAAGTATTAATGTCTAGCACAATTACTAGATTTGGATAACAAGTATTTTCCTCGGAGTAACATTTAGTTAACATGGGACAGAATTGGCAACACACAAATTGATTTAATATAATATTAAACTTATTATATTTTTTTGAGTGGTGCATTCCCCGCCCCAAAACCAAGTGGGTATTTTTGTTCGCTTGGGAAAGCTGATTATTCCCTGATACCATATAATCTCCTTCTTTAGCATATTAAATTCAGAAGGCTAGTTTTTATCACGAGGGAATCGGAATTCCAATTCCCCGTGCCCTGGACTCGGGAATCCCCAATTCCAAGGGTATTTTTGGTCCGCTTCGGTAAATGAACGGCAACCACTCTAAGTATTTCGCTTAATTAGGCCAGGTTGGGCTTGAGTTTAATTCAATATCTAAATAAGTTGAATCAATTTTGTTTTTATTTTGGGATTTTTTTCTATTACTCGTGTTGAAATTCAAACTATACTTGAATTATTAAGATACCATTTGATTTATTTTTTTATTTTTTGTATTTTATTTTTATTTTCTATTTTTTATTTTAAAATTATTTTTTATTTACTTTTAAAAATAAGAAAATATCTCAAAATTTATTTGATTACTTATGTTTTCAAATTTTATTTTTGAAAATAGAAAATAAGTTTGCACATGAAATGAAAAAAGGTAAAAAATTATTTTGAAAGTTTTTAATAAAAAATAAGAAAAATCTCAAAATAAGAAAAATAACATTTTCTATCTCCTCATTTTAAGATTTTTAACACATAAAACAAAAATAGAAAATAAAAAAATAAACTAAATGCCACCTAAGTATTCCACTTGAAAACTAATTAATCGACTTAAAAAATATTTTAGATCAAAACTATTATTTTACTTTAATAACATTATTTTTTAATTTAATTAAGTTATTCATTTTAAATTTTTTATAATATTTCAAACTAGTACTTTAATTAGTTAAATTATTTATGAGCTGGGTTTAAGTATAAATTATTTTTTTACTAAGTCAAGGCTGGATTTGTATAAAAATTCAAACTCAATCTCAAGAGCATATGTTATTTGTTTGATCGAATTTGAAGAAATTAAAGTTAAACTCAACATGATTCGATTCAGCATCTAATTTTGTATAAAGATTTTTTTTCTTTTCAAATTCTATTTTGTGTGCTGAGGCAGAGTGGGTGTTTGCTTGTGTGCTAATTAATCATAAGGGAAAAAAGGTCATCTGATATATATATATATATATATCAAATTTTCAAGAAAAAAAAATGTTACATGCAGTAACTTAATATTAGCCTTGTTGAACTCAATTCTTTTTTTTTTTTTCAAAATCATATTTAACCAATACTTATTTATTGTTTTTATTTTTCTGCCAAAATTAGTTAGTGCAGTAGTATTTATAGGTTCGGCTTTGGAATATTTACATTTTAGCTGGTTAGTTTTTGACTTCTAAATTTAATTAAATTAATTATTGGGTGTTTGTTTTTATTTTCATTTTCATAGTTTCTTTCATTAATATTTCTTTAACCATCCATAATCATCTACACTATGAATCGAGCACATCTAATTTTTTAAAATTTACAATTTATTTAAATAAATTTATTTTTAAATTTACTTTAGTAATCTCGCTTACCATTCAAAGATAAGAATGATTGTGAAAAAAAAAAACAACAACCTAGTAATAATCATATTTTTGCATGCACCGAAATCTAGTAGTTGTTTGGAGTGTCAAACTTTGGTAAAAAAATAACAAGTAGACAATTTTCGAATTATTAAATATTTAATGTTTTTTTTGGGTAAGTAAATATTTAGTATGTTTCTCAGAAAGTATAAAAATTTTGAGAAAATTAAAGAAAGTTAAAAAATTAGAGATTTTTGGTGTGAAAAAAATTTTAAAAATTAAAAAAAGCGGTAAAAAATAGAGATTTTTTGATAAATTTAACACTCCAAATTAATACCATTTTTTATGTAAACCTCGTATTCATGTCCTTTGCTAACTATTGGTTAAAAAATATATATTGAACATGTGGCACAATTCCGACCACAAATTTTCTTGATCTTATCAATATCGTCAATATTTTTTCAACCTCACAGGCTTCTATTTAGGATTTGTTTGGAGTAAGAAAAAATGAGATAAATTGAGAGTTCGTAATGCGTGCAGTAAAAGAAAAAAATTGATGTGATATAAAATTAACAGAGATTTATAGAATTTTTTTATTTTTCAGTAAATCAAACGAGCCTTAGAATAAAGAAGAATGAATCTAGTTTAATTTGAACTATGAGGTAATAGTTCAATTAAGTTAATTAGTTAGTCATTATAACATTAGAGGACATGATGTGATATTTATTTCTCTCAAATTTGTGATATTTATCTAACACTCTGCAACGTATTTCACGGGCATTAAATGCACTGCGAACCATCATTGTGATTACTAGATAATGGAAGGTTAGTAGAATTAACAGAGTATTTACGATCAAATTTGTATTCACTAATTTTTACTTTTTTTATCTATATATAATTAAAAAATATCAATTACAAAGGTACGTTCTCTACTTGCCACCCAAACTCTCTCTATCTCTCTACAAATACTCTCTAGTTTCTAACTGACCTTAATTCGTCAAAAAGCATTAGGTTGTAAATTCTTCTCGACATCTTTCTTTGATGGTTTTTCTATTCACAGGTCACGTCGTCCAAGGGAGAAAAGGTTGGTGGCATAGTGAGTAGCAGATTGTTAACTCGCAGACTAACTATCAATATATAACTTATGTATTAGTATTTTGACTTTATTAATTTTTGCACTAAAATAAATTTTTTTATCTTTATTTTATTTCATTTCTTATGATAAATATTTATTTTTTGGACTAAAACTTTAGGTCAGCAATTGATTTAAGATATACATGTATGTTACGGTACATACATAAGTAAGATTTAACTTAGTGCTTAAGTACTGCAAACTTAAGGATAGAAGTAGGAGTGCATAGTGTTAAGTCATAGTAGAAACAAATTTTAATAAAATTTACCTTCAGTCAGCAATATCTTTCGTGACAAAAAAAAGCAGAAAGCCACGTTTACTTGCTAAAAAAATTTCAAATTTTAGTAACTTTTATTTTTGTTTTTTTCTGATGTTTAGTTTACCAACTATCGAAAATTATTAAACAATTAATAAACTCTTTTTAACTTTTTACCACGTAACCAAAAATATTTAAAAAATATTTATTTTTTTAAATCAAACATTTAACTGAAAATTTTAGATCTTTACAAAAATGTATAAAAAATTTCAATTATTAAAACTTGTTTAAAAATTACAAAATTAACTCTTAATATATATATATATATACACACACCCACAACCAAACGCACACGAGTTGTTGCAGGGACTTTGCTCCAATCAAGAATAAACTTAGTAGTGGGTGTTAACTTTGCTACGAGGTGGCATGGAGGCATGTTTCCTAGTTTAGAAACCATTCCTAACAATCAAAAATCAACAACTGCCCCTGCAACGTTTTGTGACTTTTCTTCCCCCATTACATTAGTCCAACAAAGGTTGGTCCAATTGCATGCAGGTCTGATGCCTAAAACTCCCTCGACCCAGAAATTCCAATTCTCCCAATGTTTGGCTCCGGGACAAAAATCTTCGACACATAGTTCTACAGTGCCAAAAAAGCAACCAAACACCGTACCTTCTTCGGGGCCAATCACAGCACCAACCCCAAGGAGATCGAGAGGGTTTGGATTGAAAATCTTTGTACACTTGCATGCGTGTCAAATAGTGATTGGACCAGGCCACATGAAGGGGTTGGCAGGTCTTGAAAGGCGGGATAGGATCAGGGTCAAAAAAGGGTTCACATGGAAAGAAAATTTCAATCATGTTGACGGAGAAAAGGATAAAATTGAAATGGGGGGAGAGTAGGCGTTTTGGATGCGGTTGCGTAGCTTTTAGCATGTGGGAGGGAAAGGAAGGGTGAAGTGTTACTTTCAGGTCCAGGATTGTGATGTCCAGATGATTCTCTTTGGGGCCCGCGGTTTGGACAGATGAGCTGTTAGCTGGGCTTGTGGGCCCATTTTGGGCTGTGATCAGTTCGGGTGGAAAGAATATTAAATTTGAAAATTCTTTATTATACATACATATATATATATATATTTGTTTGTGTATTTGTTTATGGGTTTGTTTAACTAATCCAAATGTGATGTGTAGCAAAATTGTGATGGTTGTGGAATTTCAACAAATCATTTCATGACAGGGTATCAAGATTTCAACTTGGGATGGCGAAAACGTCCACTCTTAATAGGAAACAGCCTTGGGTCTTTATTTTGACCATCTCTGCCAAATAATTGAGTTCAAAAATTATGTGGTCGAACTTAATTAAGAAACTGTAGGAGTAAAAATAATTATCTTCAGGTTTGTGGTTGTTAAAGAAGTTGCTGTGGTTTAATGGGATGAAAAAGCATATTGTCAGGAAGAGACTTGTTAAAAAAAGAGTTGGGCTGTAAGGTATGATCTAATCTAGAAATTGGTGCTTTCAAGTGACAGTAAATTTTAGAGTTGAGAACATTTTGTGCTCTAAATATTGAGATTAGGGGATTATCTTGTATGGTGCCCATTTTATAACTTTGAGAATAAGGTTGGAAAGTTCCAGTATTGAAGTATTTTTTTTCTGAGCATTGGTTGATACAATTCAAAGAATATACGTGCTATTATGTAATGTTAGTAATGAATGAGTATGGAATGGCACGATGAATGGGGAATTTACTGTGAAATTGGCTTATTTTGGCAGTTTGGTGGGTGATTTAAGGGGAATAGTTAGGGTGAATTTGGAGTTGATTATAGATGACAATACGTAAAATAATAAAGTATGGGGAAGATTACGGCAATTGAGATTTCAGGAAAATAGAAGTTTTTATTTGAAAGATTTTACATGGGGAATGAGAATAGATGGAAGATGATATTTTAATGAGACCACACAAGAGATTTAAAATCACATTTTTATGAAATATGATTTGGGCAGATGATATGGCTTAGTTCTACTTTGGGAGTTAGAATAACTGATATTGGTCACACGAATGTTGGGAGCTAGATTAAGGGAGTGATTAAGAATGAGAAGAATGAGGATATGATTAGAAGGACGATAGTTATTTTGCGGGCCATTTGAATTGCAAGGAATGAGAAAAGTGTTTGATATATCATAAAAGGATCTGACATCGATTATTTATATGGCAGCTTGTCTTTTTAATTTGACGAACTTTTCTAATAACTTTGATGCAGGTGGCCTTTTATATAGAGATGGTAGGTTCGAGAAGTGAAAGTAAATAAATCAGTGTTTGTAAATAATGCAATAGTTCTAGCTAGAACTTTTTTATGATGTTATTATCATTATTAATGATGCATAGAGGCCGATTAGCGGATGTGCAGTTAATGGTTTGGATGGTGAAAAAACATCAAGGTGTTAGTTACTCTTTTAACGAAAGTAGAGGTAATTAATGCTTCTTCAGCACTTATGGTAGAGCTATGGCTTATTTCAAGGCATTAAAATGGGTAAGACTTTTAAAATGTGTTCAAGTAACTGTGTTGACGGATTGTATTTTATTTGTTAAATATTTACAGAATGTCAATTCTAGTAACTGTGTTGACGGATTGTATTTTATTTGTTAAATATTTACAGAATGTCAATTCTTGTAGCTGAGAGGTGAATAATATATTTAGTGATTTACGTAATTGTTTAGTAAGATTTCATTTTTGATGCATTAGAAAAGTTTATAAGAAGATAGTTGAGGAAGCTTATGGTAGAACTAAATTTGTACTTGATATCGGTTGAGTTTATATATTAATTGAGTGCTGTTTGTAATGGTCAAAAAAATAATTATTTTCACATATATAATAATTGTAAAAAAATAATAAATACTATATCAAATCACAAAATCAATAAAAATTAAATCACACAACTAAAGAGCCATTTAATAACATTTATGTTTTTTTTTTCTCTTTATATTTAATAGTTTTTATTTTCTATCTTTTATTTTCAGTTATCGATTTTTATCCCGAAATAAAACTAACAAGTATATTCAATAACGCAATTTTGTTTATAAAAAATTATAAATAAAAAGACAAAATTTGTCTGGTAAACATAGTTTGCATTTCTTAATTTTTCGTTCCATTTTTTTTTCTTTCATCTCCGCCAAAACTCCACAAAAAGAACCATCAAAATATTGTTTTAAATTAATTAACTTTATCTTAACAAAAGTATTTATTTCATAGTAATTTATTTTAATGAAACAAATAATTTTAATAATAAACTAGTATTTATTTTAATAATTAGTAATTTTAATAAATTTTTATGGACTACAAATAATTTTAATTTAGTAAATATTTGAATAAACAAATAAGTTTAATATATAATAATAATAATAATTATTATTATTAAAAATAATTTGATGCATTAAAATAAATTATGTTAATAATAAATTAACTATCATTTTAATAGTAACCAATTTAATTTTAATAAAAGTAAATTACTATAATAATGTATTATTCTTTATTTAAAATTAATTTTAACTTTATAAAGTATTTGAATAAAATAAATTATTTAAAATCCTAGGTAACACATTATAAACTTATTTCACTTTGTAAATGAGGTGGAGTTACCCGTGTTACGTTACGTTAACCTTTACTAGTAGTTGATACATGCATGATGTATATGAAAAAGTTTTTGTTTCAAAAAATCAATTTTTAGTGACGACTAATATGTGAAATAATCAAAATATGAAAGGTAGACAAATATTTTAGTGAATGAAAGATATTAAATATTAAACTATTTATTTTTAAAATAATTATAATGTGAGTATTAATTATATAATTTTATTTATGTTGAAAATTATAAAAGTTAAACAAAGAATAAAAAAAGAAAAATTAATATTTATTATATAGTGAATAATTTAAATTTATCTTTTATTTTTAAAACAATACATAACCACTAATAACGTATTTTTTAAATAATTTCACTTATATTAAAATTACAAAAATTAAAAAGTACTTGCACCACTACTTTAGATGTAATAATTATTAAAAGAAAGTTTATATATTATTACTTAAATTAATTTTGTCACTTATATTTAATATAATCTGATCTCAAACTTATTGATTTGAAATCCCTAATTATTTAAGTTGGACTTAAATATGTTTTTAACTTTTATTTTTATTTTTATTTTTTTATTTTGTTGCGAGGACTCTCACATACGAGGCTGTTTGGCGTGTAAAGTTTTTGTAAACCGACTTTGCATACCAAGTTAACATATGGCAAAACTTTTGAGCGTTGATTTTAAAAAAAAATTGTAAAATTTAATAAAAATTAGAGAAAATTGATAAATGTTAGTAAAAATTAATAACAATTAAAGAAAATTAGTAAAAGTTGGTAGAAAATGAAAAAAGTCGAAGAAAATTGATAAACGTTTTTTTGTATTTGATAAAAAAAAATTAAAGAAAGTTAGAGAAATTAATAAAAATTAATTTTTTTTAAATAAAAGTTTATATACCAAACACCTTTTCAGTCACGAGGTGGAGAGAATCCACATCCAACGTAAAGATGAATTTCTTTAACTGTTATTTTTTTTTTATAAATTTTATTGCCATGTCTCCAATCTACATTTCGATAATGAGGTGGAGAGTCTGGGGAGGATACAAATCCAATGCCAGAATGAATTCTTGGAGCCACTTCTGTTTGTCAAAAGTAGCAATAATAATAACAACAAATTCAACGAATTCCTTCGGGCTTTGATTACTATTGTTTCTTCTAGTCCTATATATATATAATATATATATATACACGGTGGTGCGAAACGAAGGTTTTTTTTTTTTTTTTAAAGAGAGATTATTTGGAAACGAGAACTAGGGTTTATTATTTACCAAAAAATTGGTTAGAAGAGATTAAAAAAAAAAAAAACTGGGATTTATCATCGTTCGAAGTGTGGATATACTTTTATTTTACCAGGTAAATTTCACTAACCTCCCCTGAGATTTTTGAATGTGTAAATTTGTATACAATCATATTTTTTGTATCGAAAGCTTTCAAACGAGTATCATTGTCGCTATTTTTTGTGAATTTTTTTGAATCCGTGGGAACGGATTTGAAAAATCGTTCTCACAGTTTGCTATTTTCTAAAAAAAAAAGATGCCAAAATCAACTCAAAACTACATTTTATCTCAATTTATCCCACAGTTTGTTACTTTTCAGAAAAAAGGTGCCAAAATCAACCTTAAACTATATTTTATCTCAATTTATCTTATTTTTTCTTACTCCAAACGGGACTTTTACGAAAAAAAAATAGATCAAGAGAGGTTAGTGAAATTTATCTAATAAAAAAAAAAGGATAGTGTTATTTTAAAAATCTCAGATGAAATTTCTGTTGGTGTCAGGTGAAGTTAGTGAAACTTACCCTTATTTTACCTCTAAAACATAGATGCATAATCATAAGTTGGATGATGTCATGTACTAGTAGAAAAGGGTGAGAGAGAGGCTGCAGTGAAAGCTGACTGCATATTGTAACTGTTAAAAATGACATCATTTTATTTATTTTTTATATAAAACGATACTATTTTACTTAAATTATTATATTTAAATATAAATTAATACATTTAAATAAAAATATTTAAATATGAATTAATACATTTAGATACGACAACTTATGTGGGACAATATTATTTTGATAAAAAACAAACAAAATGACGAAGTTTTGAGACAATTACAGTGACAGCAGTCAATCCCTAGCTGTAGCCTCCGAGTCGGAAAAGGACAGCCCTAGCGCACATGCACTGATCCCTAATCCCCAAAAGAAAGCGTTGATGGATGGGCTTTTCGGATTGGACAGTAGTGGATGATCTTAGGAGGGGCCGTTCGTGAGACCAGCCCGCCCACGTACTTACCGCTGCCATTTTTAGTTGGGCCTCCCGTGAGTTATACAAATTCTAAATTCAGTTGCTACGCGGGAGAAATTGTTTTACAACGATTGACTCCACGATGTTAGTATTTATATTTGATATAATATTACCATCTAAGTGTTTTCATTGGAATGGAAGTCATTGAACAATGAGCGTGATATGTAATTTAGTGGTTAAGAGTCTCTCTTGTTTGCTCATAACTCGAGTTCGCGTTTTCTCCCTCCCTTTTATTAAAAAAAAAAAAAAACTTTACCTTTCAAACAAAAAAAGAAAGTCATTGAACAATGGCTTATTCATAATAATTTTTCTATTATATAACGGAGACAATTATCACATGTTTTGCGTTTGCATTGCTTCTAATTAAAATATAAGGAAAGTAATTATTTATAAGTAGCTAACTATTTTGTTAAAATATAAGGTACACCTTGACGCCTTCAATTATTAGTGTTAAAATTTTCGAATAACAACTTTTTATAATAATTTTAAATTTACTTAAATTTCTCATGATTCTTTATATAGATTATTGTATTGATATCAAGCCCACCCATTTTAAATTTATAAATACAAATTCAGCTTTTTTTATTTAAAAAATCTTATATTCCTAATGAGAAATTTTTAAATATTTGATTACTTTACATGTACTCGAACACAGGCTTTTAAGTACTAAAAATACGGTGGTAGATTTTTTTTTTTTTTTCAGGTAAAAGTAAAATAAGATTAGGGTGTGTGAGAATTTTGTTTTTGCTTTTGTTGATTAATTCAATTTATTAACAACAAAAAAATATATATTAAATGCCATGTTATAATTTGTTAAGCAAAAACTCAAAAAAGTAAAGTGTCATTTGGTTTATTTTTTTATTTTTTATTTTTATTTTATATTTTAAAAATTTTAAAATAAAAAATAATCTGTTTTCATTATTTTGAAATTTTCTTTATTTTAAATTGAAAACACTTAAAACAACTTTTTGTTATTGTTATTTTTTATTTTATATGTAAACTCATTTTTTATTTTCTAAAATAAATTTTAAAAGTATAAGTGAACAAATGCGTTTTAAACTTTTTTCTTATTTTCAAAAACATAAAATAAAAAATGAGTTCAAAACAGAAAATAAAAAATAGAAAAATAAACCAAATGAACCTTAAGTATTTGATTTACTTTCCTGTTTTCTATTTTCTATTTTTTATTTTATGTGTTTAAAATTTTAAAACGAAGAAATAGAAAATATTCTTTTTTTTTTTTTTTTTTGAGATTTTTCTTACTCTAGATTAAAAAACTTTCAAAACAACTTTTTATCATTTTTCATTTTATGTATAAACTTATTTGCTGTTTTCTAAAACAAATTTAAAAAACACGAGTAACCAAATGAGTTTTGAACTATATTTCTTATTTTCAAAAGTACAAAATAAAAAATAAGATCAAAACAAAAAATAAAAAATAAAAATAAAAATCAAAAACAGAAAATATAAAAACAAGCCAAATGACAACTAAATTTTCTTTAGAAGGTAACCCAACCAACTTAAATAAGTTTTTAAGTTGTAAGTTACGTTAATAAAAAGCGAGAAAGTAATAATTATTTCGTGTAAGAATGTGTATAATTATACAAGAAATTCTTAGACTTTTTAGAATGTGCAGATTTTTTCCCCACAAAAGTTATATTTAACATTTTAAAATAGCACAAACAAATTAAAAATATTTATAATTTTTACGTAATCAATTAATATATATATCATCTGAAACCTTCGTGACATTCTCAGTTACGCAAGGTGGGGCTCCATCTTCAGAGTATCCTACAAAAAAGACTCGGGGGAACTGTGATCCAAAGCAAGGTGGAGCTCCATCTGAAACCTTCGTGACATTAATCAAAATCTTTGTATATAATATGAATAATATGTCTAAAGTTACTGAATAAAAAAATTAAATTTTTAGTAAAAAATTGATACAAGACAAAAATAAGCGAAATTAAAATAAACATATTCATTTTTCATCTCCCCAATTTCAATATAAATTTGAATTTTATGAAACACGAAAGAGATTTAGGGTCGTTTGGAGGCTTAAAAACTAACAAAAAAAAAGTACCAAAAGTTACAAAATATTTGGTAGAACTATAATTTTTCTCACTTTTTTAATTTATTACAGTAAAAAATAAAATAAAAAGTTATCACTTTTTGATTTGTTACAGTAAAAAATATACCAAATAAATAAAAAATTACCACTTTTTTTAATTTGTTACTGTAAAAAATTTACCAAATATCTAAAAGTTAAAAAAAAAAAAGCTAAAAAGTACATTTTACCCCCACCAAACGTACAAAAAAAAATGTAACTAAAAAAATATACAGAAAAAACTATCAAAATTTTCTTTTTTTTTTTTTTGTTTTTAACCGCCAAACGGCCTCTTAAAAAAAATTTTGAAATACGTAAGAACATCTCCACGGTCAAATTATCTCCAAGCGAGTTAACTCAGATGTGACTCACCACTCAGATCACATCACTTTGATTGTAAGGGCATAACCTCCATTTTTTTGACCTCAACGCCTTCTGCAAGTCTTCAATCCCGAGCTTGGAGCAGGTAAACGCCACGTTCTCCTTTCGATTCCTATCGTTAGCCGCCGCCACATTTCGTACACTGCTCCACCTCCAACCACCACTACCGATCTCGCAAGCGATCACCTCCTCCGGCATTGAAGGATTGTATATATGCACCATATTTCCCGCCAAACAAACACTGATTGAAGAAAGGTCAAAAGCCTCTCTCTTCAGTTTGTCAAGAAGCTTCAGTGGCATCTCTCCGATCTCTTCTTCACACTTAAAGCTTTCGCAATTCACTCTCCACAATTTCAGTCCTTCGACGTTGTCCACATCTCCGATAAGGCCTAATAAGATCAAACATTCGTCGGAAAATGCAATGACAGAGTAGAAAATGCATGAATTGGGACGCAGATCGTACGGTCCACACCAAGTCTTGGTCTCCGGATCGAATGTGTACGTCACACCGGAGTGCTTCTCCATTACAAACAGCTTCCGATTGTCACTGGCAATGGACAGCCACGTCGACGCTGAGGAGTCCTTGAGAACGGACGGCATGGATTCGCACGAGTCCCAAGTGCGGGACTCGAAATTGTAGATTTCGACAGCAAAGGGATCGTCATCGAAGTCGCAGGTTCCGCCAGCAACGACGACGCGGCGGCCGACAACGGCGACGATCGGGTCGGCCCGCCATACCAGCGGAGCCTCCGCGTGGTGCCAAGTCAGGTGGAGCGGATCGAACGAAAACGAAAGCCTCGACGGGGACAGCATGTAGAGGAGGTTTGAGTGCGACGATCGGAGCGTCGACACGTACTTGATCGACGGCTGCTGGACTTCGATCCATGTGTCCGAGCGGTGGTCGTACGCGTGTGCGGTGGTGGCGTACGGCGATCGAGTGCCCTGCGTGTAAACGATGAGCCACCTTTCGCGTCTGTTGGGGAGGGAGGAGAAGACCGCACGCTGCCATGCCTTGGACACGTGAGAAGCGGGCAGGAGATCGAGGAGAGGCACGTGCGAGATGATTTCTTCCAACACGTCTCCGTGGATTAGGGCTGCTTGATCCTCCGCCATTTTATTAATTTGAAGAAAGCTTCGAGTTGTTTATATAGGTGACCAAACAACAGGCCCCATACGGACCATTTATGCGGGGCTGATTCCTTCTTGATTTTTAACAGGAGGGTTCCGTGTAATTTGGTGTGCCGTCTCCACAAAACTATTATAAAGGTCAAGTCTATTATTTGATTGACTTTTTATAATGGATGTATTTAAAGTTGTATAAATTTGTAAAAGTTAATGTCTCGTATTTTATACAGTGAACGAAAAATTTAAATTTTACAGTCTCGTGTTTGTAGATATTTATAAAGTTTTATATATCTTTTTTTATTTTAACACCAAGCAGTGCCAATATCAATATATATTTTAGGTGACGTGTTTGAAAAATAAAATTTCTCCTAATTTTGTTCAATGATTTCAACATTATTTTTTTAAGCATATGGTAATATACTAATTTTAAAAATTAGTTGAATTCCGTATAAACTGAACTGAATACACTAGGTTACTTAAAAAAAAACAGAGTGGGTATATTAAACCATTCATACTTAAAAATTTTACGGTGAAGTTGTTGGAAGGGCGAGCGTCTAGCCAAACAATGTGGCATGCAGCATGCCGTCACGGATTCGGCTAAATTTAACGTCCACGTCATAAAGAAATGCGAACAAAATTTGAATCATCAACAGGCGGCCGACAGTTGTGATATGCTCGATCTTGATGTATATGAGCTGCAAATCATACAATTATTTTACTCACAATCAATGGATATGTACAATCAAAATCGAATAATTACTCTTTTTTCCATAACAGATGAAAATGGAATAAGGTGGGTAGGTGGTGTTTAGTTGGAAAAAAATAATAAAAATAATAAAATTATCTTTTATCAATTTCTTTTGGACTTCTATCAGTTTTATCAATTTTATTTTATTTTTACTAAGTTTTACCAACTTTATCAAACACTCGACAGCTAATGTTATTTGGTATTGTTTAAAAGACTAAAATTTACAAACTATTTCGTATTTCATATATGTTTACTAATTTTTATTAACTTCTTAAAATTCTGTAGCAAAATACGAAAATCATTAAAATGAGTCATTCAATTAAATTCAAACTTACTTTAAAATTCTAATATAACGTATAAAAACTGTTGAATCAAATCATTCAAATACGTTCAAACAAATTCAGCATATTACACTTTTTTTAACTTTTGATCTTTTAAACACCTCTTTGTATGTAAAATTGACAAAATTTTGTATGTCAAACTACCTCTTAATCAAGCGCATCCTTATTAATCTAATTGTTGCAGTCAAATGTTAAAGAAATGAAGAGAAAATCGGTGCAATATTTCCGGAGATGGAGACTTGTATTCAAGAGATTTATATAAAAAAGTTACAATTGAAATATTTAATCTCTATGACAACTCTAAACCTTAATTTATGAAATACAATCTTATAATATCGCATCGTATCTCTCTATGATAACTCCACGTCTTAATTTATGCGATACAGAGTGTGTTTGGAGTTATATAAAATGTATAAAATAAAATAAAATTGTAAAAATAAATATCTCGTAATTCGTACAGTAAGTGAAAAATTTTAAATTTACTGTCTCGTAATTCGTATTTGTAGAGATTTGTAAAATTTTATTTTATTTTATTATGCTCCAAACGGAGCCACAATCTTATCCAACCATATTTTATTATAATTTTCCGAGCACATGTGAAGCTTCTATACTCTTAGTCGCTCTTGATTCTTATCTTCATAAATATTGCATGTCTAATTTCGCAGGCATCATTTTCATCATTGGCAAAAAAGAATTACAGTCCATGTTGGTCGCTGACTCAGGACTCTTCTGAGGTCGAGAATAAGTTCGCAGCCGCTACTTATGGGTGCGCACTGGGTGAAGTCTGTCCTGTGACCCTAACCGACAAAGAACCATGAGGAAGTAAACCAATCTAGGCAAGTCTTGGCTGATCGGCCCAGCCAAGAAAACTGTTAGATGGCCCTCCACAATTAGAGGAAGGACTGTCCCAAAGAGGAGTCGAACCTGGAACCTATTGGTCTCAGGCCCTTCAACCCGCCATTCGAACCAACTCGACTACCGCTTTCGGGGCCACTGACTCAGGACTCTTCACTTCACAGGCTGCAGTTAAGTAATATTATAGAATTAATATTAGATATTCGAATCTTCAAAAATGGTGTGCTTGAGCATCAAACATAGTTCTCTCCTTTCAGATTCGCGACTTCTACTTTGTCGAATCACTGTTACCCGCCTGATTAACGTGTCAGTATACTAAATTTAACGATTTAAAAATATAATATATTATATTGTTATTAAAAATTTATAAAAATAATGAACTGACAATAAATTATATGACAGTATCCTATATAGGGTGCGTTTGGAGTCCCAAAAAAAAACCAAAAAAAATCAATGGATGGGATTGATGTGATGTAAAAATGATAGGTGGTAAAATATGATTGGAGGAATTTGAAAACTTTTGAAATTTTTTGAAGTTTTTTGGTTTTTTTTGGAGCCTCAAACGAGGCCATAAGTTTACACATTTATGAAAAGAAAATAAGTAAAAAATTATCTCAAACATAAAGATACACTTAATTTTGTGAATATTTATATTATTCTAATTTTAATTAGTTATTATTTAAAAATAAATCACTTTTATATATTAAAATATTTTAATAATATATATAACGATTCTATGAAAATCTTTATACCATATTTCTATTTATATTTCGTATGCCAAAACAATTCATGTTTGCTGTAACATCATATATGAACCAACTGTTTTGGCCAGAGCTCTTGGCTTCTCTAAGGGAGGTCAGGAATTTGACTCCAAGACCCAAGAAGTCTTGGAGGTACCCACACAAAATGTGAGACTTAGACTTAACCGGTTCGTGTGGTTTGTGAAGTATTGCGCGAGTCTCCGATTTACTCATCGAATAGGCGATTCGTTGAGGGCTACAATAAATCGGTGGGGTTCTAAGTAATAAAAAAAAATCATATATGCAGGGAAGCTGCATCTTTTTATTTTTTTTTATTTTTGAGAAAATTTAAAAAATGATGGACTTGATATGATTCAAATTAGATTAAAGACTATTAATTATCTTATTAACCGAATGCATCTAATCTAATGGAATTCTAGATACACGAGAGAGACATAATAATTATCAGGAATATAATTATTTATTAAATCATTAGTGAATTGCCTAAAGGTTACAAGCTGTGTAATAATGAAAATCCCCCCTAAAAAATTCAATATAGTTGAAGGTTATCAAATTTAATGAATATGGGATGATTACACAATCAAGAAGGAAAATATATATATATATACAAAATTGTTGGGGATCTATTTTGATTCTTAATTAGCTGGTGACGATTGTCAGAACAAAGTTTATCAAAAATAGCAAAATAACAATTTGAAGTCCGGAACAATGGAATAAGATTTTGGAGAGACTTTTGTCACAACCTTCAATGGTGAAAATGGTCCCAAATGTCTTAAGAAACTCAAAATTCATAAATTATGGACTTAAATCGAATATCTATTACCAACATTCTATTATACTATCATTTTCCAAATTCTATCGGTCAATTCATATCTAATATTATACATTTTACGTCAAATCATTAAGAATTATTGTTGCTGATCACCGATAATTTGATAGTTGAATTCAAATGAAATGTACTAATAGAAACTAAACAAAACTACGAAAAATTTGTACTGAGAGTTAATTGTGTAATTTTAACAGATTTCAGCCTAAATTATTAGAACAAATTGTATTTACATTTCAAAATGTACACTAAATTTGATAATTTGAAAATATTGTATCACGTTATGTTTTTATCACAAAAAAATTTGTGAAGACAAATTACATGGTAATGATAAGTAGATTTAAACTTTTATAAAAGGAGAATTTAGTAAAGATCTATATCAAATAAAAAGTGTAATTAGTTTTATAAATGTCTACAATTTTTTATTTTCTTGATAATTATTATGTATTAAATAAATCACTCTTATTGTCCTATATTTAGAGTACTCATTTTTTTTTTTTAATACATGTAGTGAAATGATCCGCCTCTCCTGTAACATCGCTTGTGAGTTGTGTCATCCTCCTAAGTTGTAGATACGGTGAAGCTGCATGTTTTTGGACAAAATTTCACTATCAGACCCATGGGAGCAATAAGAGGTAGGCAACTGGTTCATAAGCATTAAAATTAAGGCACCTCAATTTGATCAAGAAGAGAAGGCCTTTGACAGGTCAACTACTAATCTACCAGCAGTTGCTAACTGCTGTGACTGGTCACCCACAATTAAGTTGATGGGTCTGCCTTTTATGAACATCAAAGAACAAGTCATAATTGGGGTCTAATTAAGTAATTGAAGGAGATGGTCTAATCAGCCCATAGGAGTGGACCAAGCTAATGTCGGGCCAACCCGAACCCAGTCATATCCAAGCTTTGGTAGTTTGATTTAAATCAATTTTATCTAAATTATTTAATATGAAATTCATATTTCATATAAATCGTGAAGTCATATCTTTTGTGGAATAACAAAAGATATCATCCTAAATAAAAATTATCTTAATTTTAGACAAAAAAAAATATTATTTGATGAATTTTATAAAAAAAGATTGAAACAGTTCCGTAAAAATTAAGTCAATTTTTTGAGTTCAAAATAGTTTATATGCATTTTCGGTAAAACAGTCAAACTAAATTGATTCAATATTAAGTTCTTCATTCAACTAATTGAACTGATCAATTCGATCTAAGTCTTAACATTAATCATAAATGAAAATTTTCAAAAACTTCAATGAGGCAATTGTCCTCCTTCGTCCCATTTGACATTGCCCCTTCATAAATACTAGTAAAGGACTTGTGCAAAAATTGAAAAAAATTAATAATAGTTAAAAATTTATTTTATTTTATTTTTGAAACAGATCCAAACACTCTCGTATCACATCTTTTAGTATCACATCATTAAAAGAAAAGAGTTATTTTATGCATTAAAATGCTTTAATCATACTCTTAGTGGTGAATCCAAAAATTTGAGTGAGAGGAAGCTAAAGTAAAATTTTTATATCTTGAGAATGTAAAGTATCATCTTTAAAAATTTGGAGAGGGGTCAACACATTGTGTATTAATATAAATACACAAAAAATGAAGGGAGTAAAAAGGGATTTTTAAAACTTTTTTTTTTTTTTAGTTGAACAGAAACATGGCCCTCGCCTGCCCCTTTCAGTCTGCCATTGCATACTATGTTACTCATATGTTGACGAACAAAGCGAAAAAAAATAAAAGAATAAAAACATTGCATATACATTGCATATACCATCAGTATAAAACCAATAGAAAGTTCTTTTTGCAGAACTCAACATGCAATACCACCAGAAACCAAAATTAGTATATAGTGATATTTAATAAATTAGTAATCCAGAGTTACTGATATAAAATACTAATTAAAATTGGTAAAATATGAGTTACCCATATTTTTCCTTAAATTTTGCAATTTAAAGTCTACAAATTTAATTACAAAAAAAAAAGGAAAAATAAAATACAGATAAAATTACAAAAATGACACAAAAAAAAATGTATCTGAAAGTGTTTTAAATGATATTTATGATTTTTTGGTTAATAGTTGATTATATTAATATAAGAGATAAAGAGTTTTCACATTTAAGATGAGAGACATGGGATGATTAAAGAGGCCTGATAAGGGGTAAAGATTAATTTTTTTTGTAATAGACGGGCAAAACAAAAAAAAAAAAGTCATTTGGTTTACTTTTTTATTTTTATTTTTTGTTTTTGTTTTATATGTTAAAAATCTCAAAACGAGAAAATAGAAAATGTTATACTTTCCTTATTTTGAAATTTTCCTTATTTAAGATTAAAAACTCTCAAAACGTTTTTTTTGTTATTTTTCATTTCATGTGTAAAATCATTTTTTGTTTTCTAAAACAAAATTTGAAAATACAAGTAATCAAATGAGTTTTGAACTGTTTTTCTTGTTTTCAAAAGCATAGAATGAAAAACGAGTTCAAAACAAAAAATAGAAAATAAAAATAAAAAATAAAAAATAGAAAAACAAATGAAATGACACCGAAAGAGAGAGAATTTTTTAAGTTGACTCACATTCACAAAAGACAACACCTTCTTCTATTTTACGAATTTCGGGGGGCTGAGATCGGGAGGTAAATTGTTGTGTTAATGGGGCCAATATTTTGAGAATACGGAGGTAAATTGTTGTGTTAAAAATTTTTAACTGAAAATATAAGATCTAATGAAATTTTTAAAATTTTGATAGGGGCTCTATGCGTGCCTTATGTGGATCTATTCTACATGAACATAATATTGATACTTACGACTTTGCATGATATAAACTTTAAATGTTCTCAAAAAATTACTCTCTCACTAACACAAATTAATATTCAATTGAAAATCACCTATTTTTAATCCAACAAATAATATCTAAGTTAGAAATCACGAGGGTTGATGCTTGGATAAGCGCGTTAATGTCAGAAAAGGGATTTTTAATAATCACCAATTGTTTTTAAATAAGATGGCACATTTTTTTTTTTTTTTTATCGAGCAATGATCAGTACAACGTTGCCCAAGTCAACAAACTTGTTAGTTGATCGATGAAGTAGTCAGAAGCTTTAAATATTTCCTCGTGAAATCCCTGCTCGATCTACAATAAATATAGTCCTGCCTCATGTTCCACTTGCAAGCATAAAAGCTTGGTTAATTTCCTGTATTCCGCCTCTGGAGTTTCAATTTGCAATCCCAAAACCTAATTCAAATGCTCGAGTGATTTAAAGAATTCGTAGCCACATTTGGGATTGTATTTTGCGGCTCTTAAGGACAAAACAAGTAACAACAATTAATAACTGATGATCGGACTAGTAATTGATTTTGAGTTTGAGAGAGAGAGAGAGAGAGAGAGAGAGAACATTATTCGTTGCCCATTTATCCATCACCAAGAATACAATTTCAGCTTCCCAAGTCTCTGGAGGGCGCAATTATCTTGATACTAAAACTACATCAAACACAGAGAACTTTTGGCTTTAAAACCAGAAAGTTAGGCATCAAAACAGAAAATGGAAAACTGATGATAATCCATAATGAGACTGATAAATTTATGCAGCTGCAGTGATGCACTGAATTGCCTCTTTGCAGATCCCAGTCATTGTGGCCTCTGGTCCATAAACCTGCAACAGAATTTAAAATGGGAAGCAAAATTTCAGAAGTCTTGATTCCTCAGAATCAAACAAAGACGCCATCGGATGAAACATTTCGAATTCTGGGCATAATACTAGTACCTCAATAGGGATGCCAATTTCCTCTCCAAGTGTCCGCATCTTTGCGAGACCCCTCTGGTAATTTGGACCTCCTCTCCTAACATATATATGCATTTGGGCAGCTTTAAGCTTTGCTTCCTGTTCAGAGAACCCCCAGATACTGTTATTATTATGGTTCACAACAGAAGGATGATTCCGAATAAGCAGAACCCAGAAAGATATGAGTCCCACCTTTTCCTTCAATGCTCTAATTATGCCATTAAATGTAGCAGCAACGTCAGTGAAATTAGCAATTCCTCCTCCAATGACAAGGGCCCGCTTGCGACCATCAGGATTCGCGGTTGCACACTGTAGATTACATTCATCAGGTTATTACCCAAGTGAGCATTCTACCCTGGCACTCAAAATCAATATCAAACTATCCAATAGAAGCAATGTTAATTAAACATACAACATATTGAGAATTTTATAAGAAAGTAGACACAATTGTCCTTTTAAGCGTAAAAAAGAATGTGTCATCTCTTAACAGATGCAATAGCATAATGTCCATTTAGAAAGGAGTAGTTCTTACATCAATTACGACTCTGGCATACTGCAACACCTCCTCTTCGTTGGGTGCTCCACTGTATTCAGCATAGTTCCCAAGCTCAGAAGCAAAGCCAAGATCCCCAACCTGTTCAAGCAAATAAATTAGCATGTAAGAAGCACGGTCAATGATTATCTTAATCAGTAATAGAGCTGATCTCCTAAAGCAGTAGAAGCATACTGTGTCAGCATATATGACACTAGCACCTCCTCCGGCCACCATTGTCCAGATTCGCCCCTTCGGGTTCAAAACTGTGAACTTCAATGATGCACTTGTCTGCAAGTAAATAACAAATCCTGAAGTTTAATAAGATCCCCATCTATAGAGTTGGAAGAAATTCATTAATATGATGTCATTTATAAGCTGTCACAACCCGCCACTGCCAGAGAAAAATGGCCAACAAGAATGTAGCATTTTGCAATAGAAGTTTCAAGTTTCGAATGAAGGAGTCCACAGCTTTAGGATTTTCACCGTAACAACTATAAGGTTCAGGGAGAATTGAAAACAATAAGAAAAATGTCTTTTTAAGTTCCGGAAAACAATATCACAATCTAAAGTTTTGTTGAATCGTCAGTAGGTGAAAACAGATATCAAATACAGCCAGGATGCATCAGTCTATACCTTCTCATCTAGACCATGAATAAAGCTCTCTGTAGAGCTCATCACTCTTCCAAATGGCATAGGAAATTCAATATTGCCCCACCTGCAAAAATAAAGGTTTGTATGGGGAGTCTGGAATAAAATAAATGATTGCATTGGATCACATGATCTGTATACTACAATTGAAAATCACTGAAATTAGGAAAATACTTCTTGAAGTTCTTGAAGGCAGCAGTATCATCCAATTCCCCCCTCATATCCAAAGGATAAGGCTTTCCATTAACCAATGTGAAAGGATTCATCTCTAGGAAAGTGAAGTCCAGATCTAACACATGAAAAAATTGCAAGTTACTAGCCGATTATTAGCAGCTATTCATGTTGACTTCATGCCTAAAAGGAAAAGGATCTACTCATAAAGATCTTCAGCATACCTAAAAACAGAGCATAAATCACTTTAATGAACTCCTCAATTACTCCTTTGATCTAAAAGCACAGAACAGACGACATGTTAGCGATTTTAGATCAATGGGGATAAAAGGTCTCTACATTAACAATGTCACTTCAACTTCCACAGGCCATACTCAGGTCAACATAAATACATAATACTATTCACAGGAATTACCTCCAGGGAAAGGCTCCCAACAAGTGGAGCACAAACATCCGATGTAAAGGAAATGCCTGTAGGGATGAATATGGTCTTAACCTGGATACAGCAGAAATATCTTCTGTAAAGTGTGGTCAATGGTCAAATAAATAATTTATAAGAGAAAAGAAACCATTTAGATTTAAGAAGAGCTCTCAACTGGCTTGTAGAAATTAAGAGCAAATTTAACATTCATAAGTACCTTGTCCCAGTTCTCTTCAATTTCTATTCCTCCACACTCTGAGAAACTTATGCTACATCCAAGTCGATCCGACACAATATTAAGGTAAAACTCTTCATTGTGGGGGACAAAAGGTTCAACAATGAAAGTTGTTATGGGTCCCTTGCACCCTCCCATCTCAACCTGTTGATCCAAATTGCTGAAGGTAAATAGAATATCTTCTATACCTTAAAAAAATAAAATAAAAATAGAAGGTTTGTAGTGGTCCATTTGAATCACTAAGTTGAGTGAAGAATGTGTAATTTCAACTATGATTTAAGAAGAGCTCTCCATTGGCTTGTAGAAATTAAGAGCAAATTTCACATTAAAAATATGTACAAAAACAGCTCATGTTGATCCTTGTCAAATCACTAAGATGAGGATAACAGAAAGCTTTAACTACCTCTTTGCCAAGTCGCTCCCTCACGAAAACGGCGACTTGAGCCAAATCTAGATTCAAGGCAACTAGCCCACTTTTCCCACGCTTCCCAAACAACATATCTGGTTTCACAACCAGTTTCTCTGATGAGAGCCAAGGCTCCTTTTCCACAAGCTCGTTGACATCAGTTGATTCTGTAATCTAACCAGAAAGGAAGATAAACACATCGTTATGGCGTGTTTAAATCTTGGATTTATGGAGAAAAAATAAAAGCATAAGGAAAAAAAAAAAGGAGCAAAACAAAAAGAAAAGTAGCTAGGTTAGTTGCCAAACGCAACCTTATTCCATGAAACCTAGAAAATATCCTAAATATCAACGATATCAAAGTGGGATTTAAAGTAATTACCAAAAAAAAAAAAAAAAGTGGGATTTAATCAAAACCGACTAGTTTGGACCAAAAGCAGTGTCCTTTTAGTTGTAGTCCTAAATCTCACTGTCAACCAGCAGTTGTTGTTTATGATTAAAACCACGTAATAAAATAGAGTCCCCATTTCATAAAACCATATCTAATACGGAAAGCTCAACAATGAGCATTCCACGAATTTGATTTGCGGAGAAATAAGAGTCAAAGTCTAAGAAATGGATCTCACCTGTGCCGATTTAATTCCCAGTTCGGTTCCAGCAAGCCTCTTGTAGTGTTCCTTCAGCAACCTCTTGGAATCATACTCTCTGATCTTCTTGCGCGCCATTTCAAACTCGGATCTACAATCCCCAAATCGCAATCATCAACGAAAAATTTCAAAAGCACACGGCAGAAAACAAAGCATATCACCCTTTTTTCAGCAGGCAAAAATTTGAGCAGAACCCAAGCCACTCGAAAGAAAAACAATGTCCAGCGATTTACATTAACACACAGATCAATCAACGACGGTACATGAAAGACCAGAGCTCAAAATAAAAGAGTACTTTAACTAAAAAGAAAAGGGGGAAAAGGAATTAAATTACCGTTAGGAAAGAGATGGAGAGGCAGAGGAGGCTTGGCGCCCTTGTGAGAGAGAGAGAGTTTCAGCGCAGAATGGACAATCTTCAGAGCTCTGATGGGTCCATTTTATAGTTGAAAATGTGGGGGGTTTTTCTCAGTTATTTTTATTTGCATATTATAAAAATAATTTGGTTTACCATTGAGATCCTGAATGTAAGTGTTGTGGCGTTTAGCGTGGTAAAAAAGTTATAAAATTTGATAAAAATTATAAAATTATAATTCGTACAATAAAATAAAAATTAAAAATTTTTAAAAATTTTTAGTGTTTCTTGTAGTTTTTCAAAATTTTAAGATTTTGTTTGGGAAGTAAAATATGTAATTTTTTTTAGTTAACTACTGCAAAAAAAAAAAGTCACTTTTTTGTGTTCGGAAATAACAAAAAGGTATCTTTTTTTAGCTAACTTTTTAATTTTTATTAATTTGACATTTTCTACCTTAAAAATATATTAAAATATAAGAGAGTAAATTTGATTATTTAACAAATAAACAAATAAGCCAATTAGCTCAACTTGTCAAACGGTTCTTAAACAGAACTTGATAACTTTATTTTTTCAAGAATACGTGAAAAAATATATATATATATATATATATATATAATATAAAGAGGTGTTTGGTTAGTAAAAATTTAACAGAAAATTATCATTAAAGTATAAAGTTTTGATGTAAAAGTAATATGTGATAAAATTTAATTGAAAGAAAATATAAAAAGTTATTAAAAAATGACAGATTTTGGTTAGTTTAAGTATCCCAAACACTCCCATAATCACATTACATGCACAGAGCAGAGGCGGAGCCACCTACCCAATCCAGAGTCCACCCTGTCCAGCCGTTAAAACTGGTTGACTGTATATTTTATTAATTCATTGGAATTTCGGCACTCCGTCATGTAACTATTATTGCTGTATTTGGAATTTTTTTTTTAGGAGAGAATAGAAATGGGAAAATAAAAATAACAGAAACTATTAAAAAAAAAAACGTATTGATATTTTTCATTGCTTAAAAAACGAGCAAGTAATTTTTATTTAATTCTCAAAGAAATGAGACAAATAATAGAATACAATAAAAGAAAAATAAAATAAAATAAAAGAGAAAATAATATTTTTTCGGTACGCTCTTTTCTCTTCTTTCTCTCCATTCAAATTGTAATTCTGCTTTAAAAAATTATTTTCAAAGATATAAATAAATATGTTTTTTAGAAAATATTTTATATAAAAACATACGGAATTTAGAAATCAAATATAATTGTACTTTCTTCTCTTTGTTTTTATTATTTCAAAATTTTAAACAAAACCGAGAAAAAAAAGGGTAAATAAATAGATAACGTCAAATAATGAAAGAAAGTAGAAAACATGTTTGGTTTAGGATTGATAAAATTTATTCCAAAATCATTGATTCCAAACATGTTTTTCAAATTAAAAAATTAAAAAAAAAATTGCATTTGGTTAATTTATTTAAAAACTGATTTTGAAAAAAAAAATAAAAGAATTTAATTGGTTTTTTTGTAGAATAATTTGAAAATAAAAAAATATTTCACAGAAAACTATATATTTATATAAATACTTCATGCACGCACAAAGAACATAGATTTTTTTATATAAATATGATGAATTACATTGGTTAATCACTATATAAAATCTCAAAAGATATTACTTTTATTACAAATATATTATTTTATTAAGTTATCAAATACAATAAGTTATCTAATTAAAATAAAACGATAAATTTAATTAAAAGGTTGGGCTCCGTTTGGGTTAGTTTTTGATTTTTTTTTAAATAACCAAACTATTTTTTACATTTTAAACTTACTTTAAACTATAAAAGGCAAAAATATCAGATGAAAAAAAAAAAAACTCAAATACTTGTTACTAAAAAGTTAATTTTTTTCAAATAAAAAAAATTAATGGCCAATTTAAGCAATTACAAAAAAAAAAAAAACTATTTTTTTCCAAACTAGACCTTAATTTCAAAACCGTAAACCAAACAGGCCTCTCTCCGGAACTAGAAACCAACCAAGGAAGTTTCCTTCTCTCAAATTTCAAGAATAATGAGTCTTACGATGATATGACCTTATTTCTTAGCAGGAGCCATGTGGTTCTCAAGGTCTCTCTCTCGCGCGTGCACGTGAGCCCGCGCGCGCGCATGAGAGTCACGAGGAGAGTATGCCTACTTCACCACGTGAAAAATTATACATTTTCTACTTCCAAAAGCAAGTTTTTTTTTATGAAAAGGCTTCCAAAAGCAAGTTGGGATTACACTTTTTCCCTAAATTTTAACTTCAATCGATGCAAGAAAGTAGACAAATTGTCTCCGGTTCGTGTATTAGGCACCGTTTGGTATGTCAAAATTTATTAAAATTTATAAAAAAAATTACAAACTCTTTTTAATTTTTTAAATTAAATTTTGTTACGTGTCACTCTTACATCAGTTTTTTTTTTTTAATTTTTTATCATTCAAACACAACCTTAGGGTGTGTTTGGCATGCTGAAAGTTAAGAAAAATCTCTAAAACCTTTAAAACTCTCTAACACATTTTGCTTTACTGGTATTTCATGAAATTTTTATAAATTTATATATATCTACATATTCTAATAAATTTTTACAAAAACCTCAATAACACTTTCACAAATTTCAATAACTTTTTTACAAATCCCAAAACTATTAAACTAATTTCAAAATATTCTAACATAAAACTATTGGAATAGACTTAAAAAAAAAAAAAAAAAAACCGTTTGAATGGATTATTTTTTCAAAAAGTTGACAGTAAAAACTAAAAAGGGTACTATTTATATCTGAAAAATATAATTTGATAGGTATGTGTTAAATGCTAAAAATTTACTTAAATTATATTTTTCATTATTTTTCGTAATAAATCTCCAAACGCATCCTTAGTGCATTCATCTTGGCGGGTCTATTTTACCGGATGGGCCTTGGCCTCAAAAAAATATCAGTGTTGACATTAGTTGCCCCGAAGCTGCTGACAAGAGAACCATAATTAAGTATACTCAAAATTAGGTGGTAGTTGCCATTGATGCAATTAATTAATTCATTGACAAAGTCCTGCATAGCTTTGGGTATGAGTTACACCTAGTCTGCATTTGAATCAAAATTTTGTCAAGAAGAAAAATAATAATAATTATTTAAAATCACTTATTTATGTTTAATTTGCAATTGAATGTGAAAGACAAAATATATGAAATTTAAGAAATTAAAAATAATTAAATTAATTGATTAATTAATTGATGAATGATTTTTATTTTATTATATTTTTTGATTCATTTAATTAACAATATTTATTTAAAATTCTGTGTTTCCTTCTCTTTACACTAAACTTTTTTTTTCTTTTAGTTTTCCTTCATATTTTCTTTTTCCTCGTAAAATCATCAATTCAAGCACACTCTCAACTAAAAATTTCAAGTTGAATGGATTTGAGGGATTAAATTATATTAAAATATAGTTGAGTTAATTTATTTATAATACATAAATTTTTTTTAAGAATCATTAATGATTGTTATTAAAGTAGTGGTACCACTGCTTTCAAGTAACTACTTTTTTTGTAATAATTTTAAATTTTTTATAAAATCATAATATCAAATTACTCAATTTTATGATGAAATTCCCATATAAACTAATAAGATTAAATTTGAATAATTCTCCTTAACTAATTAACACCAAGCCCATTGATTTGAAATTGATAAATACAAACGCGACCTGAGTATCTATGTACTTTACCAGCAATATCACTTTATAATGGCTGCGTTTGGTGTGTAATATTTTGCTGAAAATCTTCAAAAATCTCTATAAATCTTTGTTAACTTTATATCACATCAACTTTTTTCTCTCAATGCACGCATTACGAACTTCTCCCAAACCATAATTTATCTCAATTTATCTCATTTTTTCTTACTCCAAACAAACCCAATGTTTATTTTAATTCATCTCACTCTGCTCTTATACAATTAAATTGTCTCACTTTTTTCTTTCATTAGTAATTGTTAAAAAAAAAAAAAGATGATGCGAGAAATTAAAGTAAAATAATTTAAAATATAAGAGCCAAAAATAAAATTGAAAGTAAATTACAGTAGCGTTAAGTATAATTTACTCCGTATTTTTTTTTAAATGATAGGTTACTACATTTTTGTCAATTTAAAAAAAATTAAATTGTTTTTATTCCTTACCATACGAAAAATGAAATCAAAATATTTAAAATGATACCAAACCCATTTATTTTCTCTAATATAAAAGATTTCGCAATTACATTGTTGGAACGGAAGACACCATTTGCTAGAATGTGAAAATACATAATAATATAAGTGTGTTTGGAATTTTAAAAAATACAAAGAAACAAATTTTTATTGATTTTTTTATTTTTTTCAATTAAGTTCTACCCCCTCTTGCTTTCACATTTGACAAACCAAACATCACCTATAGCTATTTTCATATTTTTCCCTTGCCACCGAGGCACTTGCGACCCTATTATTGGCTTCTGTTTGGAGCTTAAAAAAAATAAATAAAATCTTACAAATCTCTATAAATACGAATTACGAGTCAGTAAATTTTAAATTATTCGCTCACTACAGAAATTACGAGACATTTATTTTTATAATTTTATACAATTCGATACAACTTCAAACACCCCATTATCCCCATTGTCATACCTCTCAAACTTAAAAGATTCATATTTGACCGTGGATGAATGATTAATTTACGTTCTGATAAACAAATACATATGAACTTCCTTCCATTTTTTTTCTTTTTTTTGGGAGAAATATACGAACTTCCTTCAAGGCACGCAATTCTCAAATTAACACGTGCCCTCCGAGTTTTATCAGCATCAGACAACTTAAGAGGTGTTTGGATAGTAAAAATTTGATTAAAAAATATAATAAAAGTATAAAGATTTAAAAGTGCTATATAATAAATTTGATTAAAATAAATTATAAAAGATTAATAAAAATTAATAAATTTGGATTAATGTTAGGCAATCAAACACCCCCACGAAACGGCTAGACGCAGCAAGTAATTACAAACTATTGTCAATACTGTACTGCGCTCTCTCTCTCTCTCTCTCTCTCTCTCTCTCTCTCTCGCTGACTTATATTAGTCAAGCTAAGCAAAAGACCTTTTTGTCATTTGGTGTGCTGCCGATTAGTCCTGACTTTTTGCTGCAACGAGCCCTTTGATTGATTCGTTCATTTTGTGCAAATATAATAGTTTTACTTAGGTACGGTTTGAATTCCCCCCCCCCGGGGGTACGGGTTGAAAGTTTAAATTTTAATAATTTTTTTTGTATTTTTTTAAAAGTTGATACTTATAATTTTTGATGTATTTGATAAAATAAATTATAATTTAACATTTGATAAAATTTTTAATAATTTTTAATAATTTTTGATAATATTTAAATTAAGAAGTTGTTGTATCTAAATAAAAAAGTGCAAAAATTAATTGTTTACCAAATACTAAAGAAGGAAAAGTTGGTAGCGTTTTTTGCCAAGACTTGTGCCTCCAAAGTGTGCTAATTTAATTCAAAGATTTTTTTTTTTTTTTTTCATTTTAGCAAGGAAACATTGCATTACAATTTCGGAGACGGAAAGTCCAGTTTTGATGAACTTGGCACGTGCTGGCGGTTCGGTCTTACTCCAAAGATTATTATTATTTTTCAGAGAAGGAAAGATACAACGGGTATTTGAATCCTAAAAGATATTTCAAAAATAAAACTTTAATTTTATTAATTTTTCCTATCTAAAATTTATCATTTATCACTTTTACAATGATTTTTATTTTTTTGAATAGCTTTTTTTTGGGGTCAAGATTTAATGTTTAAAATTATATCTTTATCAAATATCATCTTTTATTCCATTTCATATTTCACACAAATCAAATATTAAAAAAATTAATTTCATATATTAAATTAATCTTGTATTATACCCATTTCCATATAGTATCCGATAGTATTATTTATCTCATATCGTTTGATTTTTCCAATTAAACATAGTTTAAAACCTACACTCGCAAAAGATTCAATAATAATAATAAAAACTATTAATTTGACTGTATGGTTATTAACTTGGTTAGGGCTCCCACCAAGATTTTGGGAGGTTAACATCGGGTTTAATGTTACTCCCGTGATATCGGATTTGATATTAGTCCCGTGACATTAAAATTTTCAATTCTTGAATTAAAATTTAATAGTTTAAACACATTCAAATATTTTTATATATTTTTTAATTAAAAATACTTGAATAAATTCAGACAATTGAATTTTAATCAAACTATCCATTCACTTGATGTCATTGATGTCATGAGACTAGCAGCATTCTTGTTATCAACCTCCCCTTTCCTCCCACCAATGCTTGGCAGTGACTTTATACTTATAAATACCATTTTGCATATGATGATGTAATTAATTAAATACCTTCTAAATCTGGGTATATATTGAGACTCGTGACCATAGGACTTAATATAAAATATATTGAACCATATGTTGCAAGGAAAAAGACTAATTTTTGAGTCATTGTCTGGTTAGTGTGCAATGTTGAATTTTTGGAACATTAGGGGAGAGCTTCCAATATTGACTTGGTGGAAGTCAGTCAGTTGTGGATGGCTTAATTGAATTGCCCAATTTTTTTTTTTTTTTTCACACTTATTAAGTTCCTCACCGATTTGACTGGTTACAAAGAGCAAGAGCTAGGGAATTGCAGCCACTTATTTCTTGGGCTTTAATTTGTACATATTAGAGAGACTAAACAAAGTTACATTAAAAAAAAAAAAAGGTTGGCGGAGACCAAAATAAAATTACATTTAATTTGACTTAGCAAGTTAATGAACTTGCATTAGGAATAATAAATAGAAAGCTCTTAGGAAATAATAATAGAGTTTTTTTAGAGTTTAAATTAAAACATACCTATAACTTGCCTGATATGCTCGCTATATAGTTGCTATTGTCTTATGTTTAGGTAAGAATTTTTGAAGGATTTTAAGTTACATTTAGTTAGAAGTAGAGATGAGAGGATGTGAGGCGAGTGTGAGCAGGGACGGAGTTAAGAAGGGGTAAGTGGGGGCAGCTGTTCCCACTGACTGCCAAAAGTTTATATATTTTATATATATATTTTTTATTCTTTTAATATATAAATATATAAATTGCTCCTATTGAATTTTGGTGGTTATTTAAAAATTTTTAATATTTATTTTTTTTAATTTTACCCCCACTTAACAAAGTTCTTGGATCTGCCCCTGAGTGTGAGGGTGGGAATGGATTGAGTGTGAGAGTGAGAATAATCATATATTTGATATGTGTAAAGAATGAGTTTGAGAGTGGGAATGATGTATATTTGGTATGATAGAATAAAATGTAGAATGAAATAAAAAAATGAGTAAATACTAATACTACCCTTTAAAAAAAAGAAGTAAACATGTATTTAATTTTACAAATAATTTAATGTTAGTAAATTATTTCATTAAAATAAAATATTTTAACAAAAAATTAGTATTTATTATGATAATAATTAATTTTAATGAATTATATTAATAAAGAACATGATTTAACAATAAATTATTATATATGAATTAAAATAATTTTAACTCAGTAAAATATTTCAATAAAATAAATCATTTTAATATGTAATTATTATTTATTAAAAATAATTGTAATTTAATAAAATAACTCATTTTAATCATAAATTATTTTTTAATAGTAATTAATTTTAATAAAATAATAATTGTAAAACTAAAATAATTTTAATTTTGAATAAATATTTAAATAGAATAAATTATTTTGATAGAATACAACTAAGATTGACAAAATATTTCATTTAATACTTAATTATTTAATATGATGGTGGATATTACATTTTATAAGAGAATAATTTTATAAATGTTTTATGAAAACTCATTCTCTCTACAAAAGAATAGGTAATTCCTATGATTTTTTATGAAATGGGAAATGAGAAAAAAAGAAAGAAAAGAAAAAAAAATTAAAACTTAACTCTTGTTTGTGAGTTTTTTTGGGAAAAGAAAAGAAAAGAAATAAAAGAAAAGTGAGTGGTTAATTTTTAAAATTTTCATCTTCTCAAAAGTGAAAAGAAATAGAGATTAGAGAAAAATTATTTAATGAAACTTTTAAAATGACATATTTATCCATGAAATAAAAAATAAGAAAAAAAATTACAAATATATTATAGTGCAAATTAAACCCTTTTAATTTTATTACTTTAATAAGTTTTCACAACTCTTTTAAATTTTATTTCTTTTCAAGCCGTTTCGTATGTTATTTTTTTTTTTTTCAAAAAAACATTTTGCACTATTATTTATTTATTTTTTGCTTTTTTATTTTTATTCATTCACGTTTCAAGACTAAGTTTGATATTCTTTATATATGTAATATATATATATATATATATATATATATATATATCTATGTTACGTTTCAAGATTCTTTCGTCAATAAAAAGAATCAGTCCTTGCATGTTATGTACGGTAGTAATTTGTATTTTGCGTGGATTCAACATGAATAATGACGAGGAAATAGAAATTAATAGAAAAATTCAATTAATTTCTTAATTTATTATTATTATTATTTATTTTTTAGTTTGGTGAAATCATATTTACGTTATTTTTAATTATTCTAATATGGATATTTAGTCCTATTTGATGTGTTGATACTTTATTTGTCAATAATATAGGAAGATTTATTTATTAATAACACAAAGGTATAACAATAAAATAATAATATATATTTTCTTTTCGTTCTATTTTTTTCAACTCATAAACAAGAAGAAAGAAAGTAAATATCTTTACTTTCTCAAACTCTCAAACAAATAAAAATAAAATTATTATTATTTTTTTCTTTACTCTTAGTTAATGCTTTCTTTTCTTTTCTATTATTTCTTGAACTCACAAACGAACTCTTAACAAAATATGAGAATTTGGAAAAGTTATGTTAATTCCTTAACTCATAGTTGAGAATTGTTAGGATTAAAATTTAATAATTTAAATGCCTTCACTTTTTTTAAATTGAAAAAGTGTCACTTGCATCTGCATCGCTAAATTTTAATCTAAACATTAACTGTCATTCTCCTCTTTTTGAAAAATGACAAGATGTTGACCATTCGCGCTCATTTTTCACCCTAATCGCACCCTCTCTTTTTGTCATCTTTTTAAAAAATGACAAGATGTTGGTCCATTCCCGCTCATTTTTCACCCTAATTCTACTTTGTTATTGTCGAATTGACCTCGGATTTACAGATCAGGGGCAATCCTTAATGAAATGCATGATTATGATTTTGCGAAAGTTTATTTTGATTATGCCAAAAGAAGAGTCAGAATGAGATTGTTAGCTAAAGGAATTCAGTTCACAGGATAGTCATGCTGTAGAATGAGCTGTTAGCAAAGTCTGTATTCATGCTTTTAACTTACCCTACTAAGAAATATCATACATTTCCTGTTTATTTTAAAGTGTGTGTGATAAAATATTTGGTTGATTGCTAGTGTCAACTGGCATTCTTTATTTTTCCTTGTTTCTTCAGTTCATTTTTGCTGTCTCGCTTGTTACAACTATGTTTGAATAAAGCAAAAGTTGAGTTTCTAAATAATTGATGCAAAATCTAGGAGATCTGCTTTCAAAGATCAGGTCATAGTTGTGCTTTCCTTAAAATCAGGCAGTTGCACGCGCTCTTGATTTATGTGAAATAGATTGGTTTTGTTGGAAAGAAATTTTGTACTTTTCCCTAATCTCTGTGTGTGTGTGTGTGTTTTGTGTGTGTGATTCAAATTCAGAGTGAAGAGTTCCTCATTTGTTGTAAGCGTCTGGTGTTTTTGTTTTTTTGTTTTTTTTTAAGCTAACCCAATTAGTTTGGGAAGAGTTGAGTTGGGGGTGGGGGCGTTGTTTTGAATCAGAGTAAAGATTTCATTGTCATTCAAAATGAAGTCAGAGTAATGATTTTTTTTCTTTTTTTCTTTTGTCACTATTGTGCTTTTATTCATCAAGTTTAGGTTTGAATATTATATATTACATACAGAATATTCTTCTCACCTATCACTATGCAGCTCGTTTGTTCAAGCGCACTATACCTAACGCCATTGTTCTGACTGTTCTTTTCTATCAAGTAAGTGATCAGTATATCCTTTTGTCACCCAATTTGTACTGCTTTACATTTAGGTGGATGCCGTATTCTATTAACGAGGAGAGTTATTGAATAGAAGAGGATAAGTTACCCCATTCTTGAATCAATTGTCTGAGGGTCTTGATTACAGGTTGAGCTTAAACTATATTTTGTAATGATGCTTTGATTTCCCAATTTGGTAGATTTGTTATGTTAGTAAAGTATTTGAATCATCTCAACTAAAAAATCGATATTCAGGATGATCTTACAATTTGTTTTGTTTTGTTTTTTTGGTGCACGCATGCCTTATGGTTATGTCTCTGTCCATTTTTCAGCTTCAAGATGGTTCTTTCCATCAGGATACCTGTGACGTACATGGAACCAAATGAAGGCTCTTTTTCGCTGCATTCTGAAACGAGTAAGGCAATATATTTTACTTTGCCCTCTTGATACTTGAAACATACATGAAATGAACATTAACATGCTAACTTTTTTTTACTTGAAAAATTATGTTAAGCATATTTAAACGTCATTGATTGCAGTTTGGTTCTTCCCTCCTTATCCAGATTATCAAATTTTAGTTTTGGCTGACCTTAACAACCCTCCTTTATTTGTCATTGATAGAAGGGAAAAATAAAGCCTGTTTACATTGTTGATGTCCCTGGGCATTCTCGTCTTCAACCCAAACTAGATGAGTTCTTGCCTCAAGCAGCTGCTATAGATTTTGTAGTGGATGCTTTGGAATTCTTGTCAAACTGTTGTGCAGCTGCAGGGTATGTGTATCAAGCAATATATGATATAATATGGGATCCAAACAAGCACATGAACTTATTGTACCATGAGTCTAATACACGATGATTTTTGTGCAAAAGGTACCTCTATGATATTCTGACTAAGGCAAGTGTTGTGAGGAAGAAAATTCCAGTGCTTATCCTCTGCAACAAAGTGGATAAAGTGACTGCACATACCGAGGAGTTCATTAGCAAGCAACTGGAAAAAGAAATCCAAGTAGTGAAGTTCAATTTTCATTGGATATCTGCTTATCTGATTACTACTGCTTCTGTGCTGTCACAATTACCATATCTTTTGCATAGGTGTGATAAGATCACGGCTGTCAAAATATCTCCATTCTAGATTTTTGTAATTTTTTTTACTTTGGACGTTGCAAGAACATCAATTATCTCCACGCTAGCTTAGTGGCTTTAAATAAGAAGCGATGTGTGTCTGATGAAGAAAATCTAGACCATCACTTAAAGGAACGGCAATCTAAAAAATATAGATTTTCATGAGTGATCTGTCGAAGAGAAAGCTTTTGAATTGAATGTTTCAGCTGTCTTGAAAACTTCTCTCTTTTTTTATTGGGCCTTTGGCTTCAGCTGCTGCTATTGATATATCTTTCATCATGCAGTCAGCTGTAATGTCTTCCTATTAAAATTGGCAATTTTAGACATGATAAGAGAGCACAACTCGAACCCGACAAAAATACCGCCAACAAAAATATAAGATGACATTTAGTTTGCATTTCTATTTTTTTTATTTTATTTTTATTTTATATTTTTTATGTTTTAAAATTTTCAAAACACGAAAAATAAAAAACACATTTGATTTGATATTTTTTTTCTGTATTTTAGAATTCTCCTTATTTTAAGTCAAAAAGACTCAAAACGATTTTATATTTCATCTATAAACTCATTTTTTCAATTTCTAAAACAAGTTTTGAAAATGCCACGTGAGCAAATGTGTTTTCAGTTGTTTTCCTTATTTTCAAAAACGTAAAATAAAAATGTGCCTAAAATAGGTATACCAAATGATACCAAAGTTGCTAAGAAAAAATATGAATTCGACACTATTGTCATTAAATTTTAAGATACTAGAGCATAAACATGAATATAAACATGGAGGGACACAAATATGAACCTGGCTACAACACGATTGTCACCCCTTCTTTCCTATCCCTATTATTCTGAAATGATATTACCTGCTTTTTTATGACTATTACTATGTGCTTTTATGCATTCATACTTCATAATATATATGTCATCTTGCAGTGACAAGCTCCGGGCATCAAGAACTGCTGTATCAGAGGCTGATATTGCTGACGAGTACACGCTTGGCATTCCTGGTGAAACCTTTGCATTCTCCTAGTGCCGGAACAAACGTGACTGTTGAAGAAGCATCTGGTTTGACTGGTGAAGTATCTCAGCTTCAGCTGTTCATTAGCAAGCACGTAAGGACCTGATTGGATATTACTCTACTCCAATTATTTTTTTCCGAATTCATGGTCTCTCTTCCTCAAGAGGCTACTGGTGTACTTGTAGGAGGGCTTCTGGAGTAATTTAAGATGGCTAATTAAACTGTAAATATATTTGTATATACATTAGGCTACATTACTAGGGTAAAAACTTAGTTTGTGCAATCCCTGATTTGTATTTAACTATTTCTATTACTAATTTTTTTTTCTGAGGTAATTATTTCCATTAATAACCTTAGTGGCTGCAAACTGCAAGCATCTCAAGCAATACCCCACGTCGAGGAATGACGATAATCACATGCCAAAAATCTAGTTTTACCCCTTTAAACGGTACAAATAAAAGTACAGTTTTGCCCCTTTAAATGGCACAAATAAAAGTATATTACAAGGAATAAATATTAACAATTGAATGGAAATTGTCATTCTTCAGCGTTATCACTAGATCAATCAAACAACCCAAAGAGGAAAAAAAAAAAAAAAAATTGTGTCCCCCATAATGCCCCTACCTTGAATATGGACTGTGCTGCCTAGAAGACAAATTTAACTCTCTGAATTCAGAGTCTACAAAGCATTTGGGAATAATCTTAACAAGCAAAAGTGCTTCATCCTCAACAGAAAAACAAAGACGCCATAGCATGGGAAATGCAGCACCCCCACTGCCAAGTACCTGCAAGGATTGTAATGGCAGATGAACATAGGTTAGTTGGCAAGGTAATGTCAGTCACTTGGGCTTTGTTTGGCCCGTAGGTTCGTCCAGGATTAGAGGAAATATTTTTCCTTCAATCTTGACTGTCCATCTGTGGGTTTGCAAACCCAAGGGGATCCGCTTGCCAGTAAAGTTACATCTGATTTGGAGGATATAATGATAGCTAAGTAATACCACATAATAATGTATAAAATTTGATATAATATGATATTAAGTTTTTGTGGGTTTATTTTTCCGATGTTTGGTCGATTCGACATATAAAATAGAATAAAAGATGTGATTTGATGTGAGATTTGACAAGAAATAATTTTCAGATTTTGACGGAAAACAAATCGAGGATGGGGATATCCACACTACCCCCATGAGATGCTATATCCCCACTTTGGGGATTAATCATCCAGTCCGGATAATATGTCAAACGGACATTGGGGGACCCTACAAACTATAAGTTAAATCCCCTCTTTTTATCTCGCAATCAAACACAGCTTAAGAAGGTTTTGTTTTACTATCGCTAAAGAAATTTTAACAGCTGCCCCATTGTAAATAATGAAACGTAAAAGGTGTCACCCTCCCAAATGAACCTCTCCTGGCCAGCAATTTTGATTTAAAAAAAAAAAACCACGTAATCTTTGTTTCATGCTGCGGAACCACATGTTGGGACCAATTTTTTTTTTCTTCTGACAAGTAAAATCAAGTGAGGGCAATATTTTTCATGGATCACTTTTTGTACTCAACACCCCCGGTTTACGCAGTCCAGAACAAGAAAGTCATGTTGTTTGCGTGTTTCCCTCAGGTCATAGCATGGATATTGGTTTTATACAGAAATTTTGGTTTGCTTATGTTGAAGATTGAATACACATGCATATTTACTTTCATCACAACATGTGAAAGAGGTGATAATTTAGAGTGAATAACGCAATACAACAACATGCTAAGATATATAGCATGATTTTAAATAAAAGTAATGGACGCGAAGATGCAGACACAGGATATAAGGGATGTTATGATGAAAACGGAAACCGAAATGAAAAATGGAGGTGTGATTTTTTTTTTTTTAATTTATACCTCACCTAAATTGAATAGTTTTTTATGTTTTCAACAATTGAAAACATATAAATATAGGATTACTAGTGTTGTTTAATGGCTTTGAATAAAATCAGAAAAGTAGGGGATTATAAAGGATAACCAAGAGTAACAACTGTTGCGACACTGTTACACCCCACTACGCCCCTTGAAGGTACTGTTACAGTGTGTTATCAGCATCGCAACTGAGTATCAATGTGTAGCAGTAACTTTAGGCCTTGATTTCGTTCCATTATGCTGTTATTTAATACCATGATGCATAGACATACATACCAGATAGGAGCATATGGAGACGACAAATCAAGAAATTGATATGGCCACCTGTACCAAAGGGAATTATAAAGTGAGTAGAGACTAGGTGTTATCCAATGTCCCAAGAAGGGGGGGGGGAGAGAGAGAGAATACAACATACCACATTGAAACACAAGCATGGATGATCCATTGGAAAATGACAAATATACACGTCCATAAAACAAAATATGCTATTCGAAAGAAAGGGAACCGCTGTAAGGAGAGAATAAATTCTAGTTGGTCATGAATGACAATTAAATGAATAACCACCAAGCCACAAGGGGACACTTTTAACTTACCAAGCAGTTCAAATTCATCTCGCCAAGGAGCAAAACAGCATTGATTGAATGCATACCAACATCAAACTGCAATAGGAGGACAGTTTCTCAAACTTGATGCAAAAATGCTGAGTAAGGACATTATAGGAGACTCAAACAGAGTAAATATTTGCTTGTGTGTGCTTTGTTATGTTCATGAAGGTTTGCATGTGACATTCAAGATGCATGGTTGCACACATTTATCTACGTCAATTATGAGTTCATATTCCACTTCTACCACATTTGGTCCCAGTGCAATACTTCAGGTCTCAGTTGATTCTGCATCTTTTAGGGTAAATTAATTTCAACAAACTGAACACAACAGATATATCACTGGGAACTAAAATTATTCCAAAATGGTTTTAAAATAATACAAATACTCTAGATGAGATAAATATAATCAACTTGGGAAAATGACCGTTTAGATTAGTGTTTTCTTTGATGTTAAGAGAAACAATATGATGCAAATACTAAAACTATTTTATTCTATTAAAATTTTATTTTAGGGAAGATTTTATTTTAGGATTTTTTTGAATGGGATTTTATTAGAAATTTTACAGGATTTGATTGAGAGATGTTTATCTTTAATTCGATTTTCTTGTGGATTTAATTTATCTTAGAATAATGATAGGATTTGGTTAGCCTATAAAAAAGCCTTTAATTGTATTGGATTAGGAGACCTGAATTTTGAAGATTATTGAATTGGCGTGATGCCTGCGTTTTCTTTATCCAATCTCTTCTCGCTCTTACTTCTTTCTCTCTTTCTTGCTTAATCTTTTTCTTTCTTTGCTTCAATCTCTACTGTACCACATCATAATATACTAAAAAGGGGCTAGAATAAAATTGGCTTTACTTTAGTTGACAAAGAAACAAGATTTGTTATTATTATCAATCACAGAACTCTGCATGGTTATCAAAGGCATCACAGGTTTCATCACTTCCAATTTCATGTTGTGCAGAGTAATTGAAAATTCAATTACAACAAACAACTTTGATACCAGCTGCTATTGTTGGAACTGAACAATTTTTTAGAGTCAAGATATTCAGTGGCTCAGAACAGATCTACATCAGTAGTATATAGATGTACATTAGATCAATTGAGAGGCTATATGGTCTTTTTTGGTCTCTTTGATTCAATCTAACCAAATTGCTAGGATTCAGTTTTGATTGTCAGTATGCCCACACAAACAACTCCACAAAAGATTGAGTGCTGAAACTTACAAACTCCAATTTGGTACCATCAGGGGTGAAAAATGGATAAAGCACAAACCAAAAGACACAATCAGTAAGCACCACTGCACCTGCACAAATCTGTTCAAGGAAGAAATGAAAAACAAAATTTAATATGAAATTGCTTGAAGATAGTAAAATCGCACTTCTTCTTGACTTGGGTAACATTTGATCAGTAATACTGCAAGAACAGGTTAAACGAACAAGGTGTTAGCTTAGTGTGGCATAGACTCACTTTGAATAACAAATTCAAGTTTGAAGGCAGTTGCTAGGATAGCAAGAAAAGAGATAAAGACAAAGACTACTACTAAAATGAGATTTGCTAGCTTGCCATGCATTTGTTCTTTTGTTTGTTTGCTTCTTATTTTTTATTTTTCAAATTGCGGATCTTACATATACACACACTTTCTTTGCTTTCTTGGGATTATAGCTCTGCACTTTGGCAGAACCTTGGTTTCCAAAGCATGCCAACATAAAACCACTACGTGCAATTCACTTTAGCAGTAAAACTGTAGGCAAAAATTTTCAAAAGGATATGGAACATAATTCCTAATGAATGCTTTTAAACTGAGTTCCTTCAGATGATAAAACAATCAACAAAATAAATTCAAAAAAAAAAAAAAGTACTGCTGCATTCCATCCCCCACTCCATACAAAATCTGAGGAATTAATAGACAGCAACAAAATAAAAATTTAAGATAGAATTTTGTTTGTTAACAAATTCTATAATTAATGCTAAAAACACCACAATTGGAGAATCATTACCTGGTAAATAATTTGAAAGACATAACCCCATATATCTGCAGTTTTGTCAACAGGAGGTTCTTCATGGGAATTCAAGCTTTCAGACATATTTGGTGTATCAACATTTCCATCCAGTGTTGGAGCCACATAAGTAACCTGCTCTTCATCTAAAGCAACACAGTCAACCCCATCACCGCCAACTTCTTTGCACAATTGGCAACATCCATAAATGGAGAATAGAGATGCAAGCTACAAAAATCATTTAAGAACATAAGCATAAAAATAGAACTGTGAACACAAAAACAAGCACAGAACACACATTTTGAATAAAAGGAAGAGATATTAAATGGTTGGTACATCAATGGTGCCAGGGAAGCCCCGGCTACGAACCCAGGGTACCCTACACCTTCCCCCCCCTCCCCCCAAAAAAATAATAATAATAATAAAATAAATAAATAAACTGGACAAAATCAATGTATGTATCATCTAAAAACAAAAAGATATATAACCAGAAACAAAGGCCATCTTTTGACAAGTGCAGAAATCAAAACCAAAGAGGTCCAGCTGTCACTCCATTTCCATCAAATTCAAATGAAAAGTAATGGAAGATGTATGAGTATCATAGGGAAGGATAACCTACCCCAAAATATACAGTGACCAATGTAAATGTCCACCTGTTCAGCACCAACAATCATCAAAAGAATTAGCAAAGTTGGCAACAGTTGTTCCTCAAGGTTAATCATCGATATTTTCCAAGTAATTTTCCTCAAGTTCAAGAAGGGTTTGAAACCTCACACAAAGCAGTAGTCTGAAATTAAAACAGGGGCAAGACCAACTGCTCATAGAAGTTCTCTCTTGCAGTACTACTGGGAGCAAATATGGTCAGATTAGAAGAACACTAATGGCATTCATATAAAAACCTTTCAAGTAACAGTCAGAAAGAAGCCAGATTAGGCCAATATTTAAATCTCCAACCAGTCAAAAAATGCTGAGCACATGCTACAAGCTTGAAGGTATAGCCAAGAGAAAATCACTTAGAATACCAGAAATAGAACGTTAAGATGGGGATTCTCAATAAAGAAAATCACTTCTAAGACATCACTAAATTGTAAAACCACGCCGCAATGAAGTGATTCTGAGAAAAATAAATTAAGGGAGACATATAACTTACTGAGTGTAAAAGTAAAAAATGCCAGGCCCTTTAACCACAGCATTGGCAAGGAGCAATGCTAAAAGCAAGCTAAAAGCAATCACCCTATAAGCCAGCAGCCAAGCTGGATGGACTACTTTCAAGGATGTCCTCCAAGCTTCGTCCTTGTAAAGAGGGCCTGCAATATGTTGCCAATTATCTCTTCTCCCAGTTCTTGGCTTTTTGGGTCCTTCATTTTTCCATATTAGAAGTGCCGACACAACTATAGCTGTTAAGATCCATAATGCACAGAGGAAGAACCTCCAGTTTAACCAATAACTTGGGGCTGTTGTATCAGCTGTCATGACTGGGCAACAAGTATGGTCTGAGGATCCTGCTAAGAAATTCATGGTCACATATACCAGCTATAGGAACAATTCTATCTTCTCATGAAATAAGTTACTGATTTCTGAATCTAAAGGTGGAAATACAAGTACAGGACAGCTATCGCACATACAATTGATCACTCAAGAAAAATTCAGGCATAAAATTTCGTCACTAAAATATGAAAATATATGACCAAAACCAATTTTCAAGGAATAGAAAGTTTTAGAGTCAGTGTACAGCATTCCCACATGGAGGCACGCGTGATTATAGACCAAAATGGTGAGTACAAGAGGAGTAGTTCCAATCAGAAGCATTCCTCAGTAAACTGAGGCCCAATTAATAAGAGCTAAAAAAGCAATTGGAATCAACATCACCAAACTCACCTGGTGAAGCAAAACCATTTGGCCACATAAAAATAAAAACAAAGTTCTTGCTTAAATTTCAGCATGATTCAACGTAAACAAATTCAAAAAGTAGTAGAGCACAAGAAACCTTGTACCCAGAAAATGAGCAAAATTGAAACAAAAACAGAAACCCGCATTTCAAAACTCAAAATCACAAACATGAAGAACGCAATTAGGGCTCGCCGAAAAAACCATACCTATTCATACTCAAATGGGAAAGAAATAATTCCCCAAAAAAAATTAACTTTGGATGGGTATCGCGCAGAGAAAAATAAATAAAAATTAAACTTTCATTTCAGTTTTACTAACACTCGAATACAAGACAACCCCCTTTCCATATATCAGTTGTATACACATCCAAAAAAATATATCTTCTTTCTTTACAAGCATGGAAAGAATTCAACGCAAGTAAGAAACTTCTTCACAAACAAGGAAGAATTCAACACATATAAGAATTATGAACAGGTTTTAAACACCTCTGCTTTTATGGACTCAAGATTGGTCTCGTCTCGTCTCGCCTCGCTTGATTGGTGGTGACCCAGCAAAATCTATTGGAATTTTACTGGGGAAGGAACTGGACCAGTAGCAGACAACGAGAACCAACCCATACGTAAATGTAAAACTACCAGTCGATTTTGATTTCCATTTTTCTAATTCCACCAATATGGACGACTATTTTGGTGAGGTTTACGTTCAATGCACTTGCCATCATCCATGATGTGAGCATAAAAGTGATATATATATATATATATATAAAATAAACACATTCTTCAATTAGGCATTTATTTCAACCATTATTAAATTTTACCTCATCATCATTTATTACTTATATAATAAAACACATTTTTTTAAACAACTTTTGATTTTCTATACAATTTTACATTTTTTTTATGTAAGTTTACTATATAAATTTTAGTTTAAGTTATTTACACATCAAAAATTATATTTTTATACATTTAGATTGAGGCAATTATTAGTGTGTGTATATATATATATATATAAGGATTTTGTTATTAAAAGAAAAAAAGAAAAAACCAAATATTTTGAGGGTTAAAATAATTTAAAAAAATGATTAACATTTTCGGGTGCTGGACAATTGTGGTTTGCATCACCCATTTTTTAAATCAAATTGGAATATTAAATGCATTGCAATAATAATAATAATAATAGATGTGAATTTTTTTTTTTAAATAAACTTACCGTTATCCATACTAAGATAGACCACATACTATTTGTGTAGTTTGTATTAAATCTTTATTTTAATTAAAATACAATTACAAAAAAATTAACAAAAGAAACTCACATAATAAATAATAAGTAGTGAAGTCTTTTTGGATAATGACTAATTTTGTAGGATTTAATGAAAAAAAATGTTACCAAAGTAATGAATAATTAAAAAATATTTAAAGAAGATAAAAATATAAATATATGAAATTACTTAATTATGTGATAATTATAAAAATTTAATTTTCAATACAATTTAAATTGTAAATAGTTATAGGTAATAGCGTAACCACGTTGAGGCAAAGGGAAAGTGACGATCCACCGATCAGGTCCCTAAATTTGCTTTTAAAATTAATCTCATTCGTTGAAAAGATGTGCTCGAATTTGAGATGTTGGATGCAACCCAAAAACTATCCTTTAAATTCTCCCTTGCCTGTTCACCTTATCAGCTTTGCTAAGTGAAAATACATAGGTTGTTTTTTTTTTTTTTTTTTTTGTTTAAGCCCCGATTGGACCAGGGTAAAACCCCCTCCAAAGTTTTTATCCCCTCATAATAGTGGGTCTCACCCCTTTGCCATGATTTGGCAACACTTTTCTTCCCCCCCTCTTAGTTTTACCCCCCTTTTTATTTTTCCTCCTGTGGGGGATAATTTTTGGACACCCTAGGGGCTAGCCAAAAATTATCCCCCTTTAATTGGGAATTTTTTGACGTTTTTAACTTTCATTAATAATATTGTTAACTTGATTAAAATAAATATAATACTAATAAAAAAAATAGATAGGCTAACAAGTCAAAATAAATATAATTAAAAAAATTGGATAAAAACCAACCATTCAAAAGTACATATTTAAAAAAAATTTAAATAAATTTATAAAAAATTAAATTTTCAATGAAATAAATAATATAACTTCAAATTGTCCAAAAATAATTAAATAGAGTGAGTTTTGTAATTTAATATTTAATTTAATGGGTAACTAAGTTTGGGACACCACTAAGGCAAAAGAGTCATTTGACTGCTTTTTCATCATTCACCCCCTCGTATAAAACATCTAAACCAAGTCAAAAGTTATCCCCCTCTATAAACATTACATCAATGTGGGCCAACCTTCTAAGAATAATACCCCCTCTTATCGTATACCTCATCTAAAACTTATCCCCTGAAATTTTAGCACCATTCAATCGGGCCCTTAAATAGAGATTTTAACCTATTATGTTGAGACACTTAAAATTATATTAAGATCTATATCTAACTAATAAATTTTTTTAATTTTTTTAAATTAATAACACTTAATTTATTATTTAAAGTTCATAAATACACAATCTAAATATATTTAAAAATTTATATTTCATAATAAAAATTAAAATTTATATTTATATTATTACACATTTAATTTAATAAATTTAAAAATTATTGACAATCTTTTATTAAATTGTCACTACGCAACTCTTCCTCTCCCTCTCTTTGACACAAATACAAAGTATGGAAAGCAAATCATTCATATCAAATTATTGTTGAAATAACTTTTCTGTTTTTATTTATATTAATTTACTATTTATTGTTTTATTTACTCATATACACTGTTCAGAAAAGAACTAAATGCAACTTAATAAAAAGTTATTTAAGATTTATATCTAAATTATATTAAACAATCAATTAATTGTGCTTGTGATGATGTTATATATTAATAATTATAAAATTTAAGATAAATTACACTTACTTTTCTCTCAATATTTGAATAATTATACGCACCACTTTTTAATATTTAAAAATTATACTTCACTTTCTTATTTTGAAAAATTATGAATCCCAACTCCCTTATTTTGACAAGAGTGCTCAAATTTTGCAACATTAGGAGGCGTTTGAAGACATAATTTTTAACAAAAAAAAGTCCCAATTTTTAATTTATAAGTGTTTGACAAACCACCAAATTTTGCCACTTGTCTGCTCACTTATAGTAACTTTTTAACTCAAAAATTATCAAAAATTGCTAAAAATTGTTAAAAATTATCAAAAGTTACTAAAAGTTATCAAAATTACTAAAAATTGTTAAAAGTTAACAAAAATTTTAAAAATTGTCAAAAGTTAGTAAAAATTTTACTAAACACCCAAAAATTACAAAAAAAATTACTGAAAGTTGATATTTGTTTTACCAAACATACCAAAAATTACAACTATCAACTTTTAATCAAAAAATGCCAAAAGTTACTAAAAATTATATCTCCAAACACTCCCAAGTCGACCAGAAGATTTCCGCTAAGCTATACACAACCTTTGGCAGATTAATTTCGTTCTAGGTGTGGTCAAACAAGCAGAGCGACTCATCCTTAAATTAATTTAGCCAGATACAAAAAGGTGAAAATTGGGTAAAATATTTTATGGCTTGAAGTTTTACCTAAAAATAATTTTTCCACGTTAAATATTTTACATCCCAACAAACGGAGCATAGATGTAGGGAGAAAAAAATTACTGTAACACAAAGCTTTCCCTAACTGTCATTCTTTACTGTTCTACATCTTGGGGACAAGTACATAGCTCTTGTGAGTAAGCATTCACCTTGGTTTTAATATTTGCAAGCCACCTTCCTGGACAAATTTACAATTCATAGCAATCTTCAGGTCACCAGGTCTCTACTAAATCTAGCCTCTTATAACAAGCTTCAGCGAAATGGAAATGATACAATTGCAACACCTTCCAGAGGTTTTATTCAACTTTCACTGCTCGATTGGCTGCTTCGCTATCAAATCAACAGGTAATGATCCTAGAGGGACTGATGACTCCATTCCTTTAAATGATTCACTGAGATAATGTTCCTCATCATCGTCATCTTCCTCATCAAAATCTTCATGGCTATAATCTCCATCTTCACGATCACGGTCCTCGTTATGGTGACCATATTCGGCCCTTGAATTACCAGTACCGTACTCACTCGACAAGACTACCGCTGGATAGGAGTGTTCTGCCGCCTGTGACAAGCCTTCAAAGTCTTCCACTTTCTTTAAGAGAGCATCGGGGCCGAGACGAATCTCATCCAGCAACAATGCCTTGCTTGTCTCGATAGCACGCTTCCACAAGGACATCATTTTGGGGCTCGAGGTTACTGTTCCAGGGTCTGACTTATGATGATCAACATTGCAGGTTCCTGCAGTTGAAAGAACATAATGAAGTAATGATAAATCAGGGCTCAAACAAGTAAAATTTCCAACATCACTGGGAAATCCAGTCACTCTTGCTTTTATTAAGTAGATACACAATGCATTCTTAAGAAATTGATTTATTTGGACGCGATCACAATGGAACATGACTGACACCTGATTACTATTAATAGCTTACCGCCACATGCATTGTTTTATAACTTCGTTTGCCACCTTGCAGTCATTTATCTCAACAACCATGTCAGATTTGGTCCTTTTAAAGGTTACTTAACATAATTTTGTCCATCTACATCTCGCAAGTATGAAAGAACGAAGGAAAAAAAAAAGGATTATTATCAAAGAAAAATGATCCGTTTCAAAGGAGCTATTTAAGAAGAAAACAATTGACAGGAAAACATCAAATCTTGGGAATATTATCTTGATGAAGCTGCTTCTGCGCTGACATCTGATATGGATTTATTTTATTGCAATTCCCAGAAGGAAGTGGTAAAAAAGTATTTACAGGCACCCTTTGATTATGGTGTCCCAACAAATTGTACAGTAAACGGGCAATAAGCTGGTCTTCTCAAAGCAAATTACCCATAGAACCTTCTGAATTTTAATAAGCCTAGCGGCAACTGAGGCACTTCTCCATGAATTTAGCTCAAAAGGCCTAGCAAACTAGTTGCCATTATGTTAACATTCTAGAGCACAGGATCTAACCTGTCAATAATACCGCTTATTGCAGGCCCAGCAAAAAGTAAAAGAGATGTAACCAACCTTGCTGAAGTAAGATTCCCTTCTCCCCCAATAATCCTTTTTTTTTTCCCTCCATTGCATCAGATCAACAGGTTAATCTTCATAATTTGGGAGGGGTCTAATCAAATTATATTCTTGAATATGTAAATACAGGATTTGCATAAATTCCTAGGAAGAAGATACTTATCATTAAGGGCTTTAGATATTTTCACTAGGCAACACCATCTAATTTCAATTTGTCAACCCTTTCCACCCCACCCCCACCTTTTCTCCTAGAAAATAAATAAATGAGAAAAATAAATGGCTTATATATAGTCCCACCACATTCTTTGCATACCTGAATAATTGAAATCATTTGTTGTGTCACAATCAGCAGGACTAACAACTGAAGGAGCTTCTGTGTACATGGATTTCCAACCCCGTCCCCTCCACATCAATATTTGTTCATTGTCAAAAGACAATAATATGCAAGGAACCAATTCCTGTCACGAGATGAATGTGAGCAAACAAATTATAGTACACTAAAAGAAGACAATTGGAAATATTACCAACAGATTGTTACAAAGAATATAACCTAACAATATTTTTATATCACTCTAAAAAATTTGATGTAGGACATGAGATAGAGAGAAGCGGTCAAGAGTAAAATTTTATATATAAAAATATTTTAATTAGTTTTAGGATTTATTTTGATGCGGGTATTTATTCAACCAAGAAACAAAGGGGGTGATCCATCAATTCGTCAATGGAAGGGTATTTTTTCAACCAAGAAACTAAAGGGATGATCCCAGCAATTTGTTTGTTCTATTTTAGTGGCATGCTCTGTTATTAGTTATTGAACCCAATCATTTGATGAATCAAACAATAGGTCTATGATCAGGCTATACCGGTAACTAGAAGAAGAAGAAAATTTACACAAACCTTCAGCTTAGCGCCTATCTTTTTGTAGTCACTTGCATGCATCCCCTTGCAGTCAACCTTAACTAACTGACTTCCTTCAAAAGCATTCCTCACATCCTTCACTAAGGAAGTGTACACTCCATTTTTGGCTGCAGCATGAAGGGAGGAAAGGACAAGTATCAACAAACTAAAATTACAAACCAGGCCAGAGGTCTTACTGATGCGTAAATACTTGCTCTTGGAAAACATGAATTTGTATTATACAACTATAAAATATTTAGCAAGAAGTTATTAAAACGCTGTAAAATTTAGCAATTGACACAATGCATATGATCATAGAGACATGAAACAGAAGACAATCAACAAATGAGCCATGAGATGTCATGACTAATGAACTAACAGTGACTGATGAATAAAATGTCAAGCAATTCAGATCTTGTTGAACAAAGAGTAACTAAAGTTCAAATAACAGATTGTGGATTGAGAAATAGGAAAAAGGCAGTGGGTTTGAGACTTCAAATATATCCAGTTTTGGAAGGCGTTATTTCAGAAGTTAGGAGATTTTTTAAATGAGGTTTTGTTTTGCATCAAGGTTTTATCCCAGGTGACATGAGGCTGAATTGAAAAGAACTTTCCTGTGTAATTTTGCTTGAAGGACCTACACTAGGTTCCAGAAGAAGACCCTTAACTCACCAGTATGGAACCTGGGATGGATTGATCATCTTCGCCTTCCAGATACTCAAAACATCCCATGACGAGTGGAAGGTTCAGACTGATCAAACAAATAAAAAAAAATCCTAATTCCAATCAAGGAGCCACATTTAATTATTTTACCACTAATTACCATCCCACTCACATTTATGTGAACATTGCTAGAAATCCATGTCCCTAACTTCAGTACAACGCAGAACAAGATGAATCAGTGATTCAGTGAACCCCATGATTTTATATCAGAGAACATTCTTTTAGCAATCAGATGAACCATAAGGAGGTAGACTTTACCTAACTTACAAATTGGCAAAAGATTTTTCCCTTTTTTCCGGAACTCATCTGCTTCAGATTTTGTCAAACCTTCTGGAGCTTCTTGTATGAGCTTTGGATAAACAGGTGTGGCTGGTTTCCAGAGCATCACAGGGTGCCATGGACGAGTGTGATGATCATAGTTTCTGCCACGAAAAAGATAAACTATGCCACCAACTCGATGGATTATCTTTCCACCAGTCTTTTCCTGATAATACAGATAAAAGTTGAATGGACCCCACCGAAAAGAAAAAAAAAAAGAACTAAGTGTATGTCATGGTAGATTAAGGCTTGGTTTGGGAAGGAAAATAGCTAGCTATATTTTTGTGTTTGGGAAGGAAAAAAAAAAGGGTGGCTTTTTTTTTAGGTGGACTTTTAGTTTTGGTTAATTTGACATTTTTGCCCTTGAAAGTTTAAAAGAAGGTTAAAATGTAAAAGGGTAAATTTGGTCGGCCACTGTAGCAACTATTAGCTCGGGATGCCAAACGAAGCCTAAGATTCTAATATAAGAATTCAGAGGAAAGTCAACACAATTGCGCAGGCTCAAAAGGATAGATGATAATATTCAAGATGACAAACAAGAAGCAGATACATTGAGTACAAAATGTACAAAGAAAAGTAGGCACAATCATTGCAGTTACTAATATGCCTCTCTTCCTGTTTAATTTAACAATATATTACATTCCCTCCCAATTTTCAAGAAAACTACCACAACAATTTAATTTATTGCAATGTTAATCAACATCATAGGCTAGAGGTTCAGAAGGTGACACAACACCTTTCCCCTAATTCTTTTAATCATTAGGCAAACAGAGACCAGGACAAACCTTTTGAAAGATTTCCAAAAGGTTTAGCACCTAAGTGCAATCTTAAGGATGCTTGTTCAAAGAAATTAAGAAAATTATATCTGTCGAAGCATGATAAGGCAATGCACATCATGGAACCAAACATTGGGAAAAATCAGCCAACAAAATTACTATTCTACAAGGTTACAAGTTAAATTGAAATCAATCTTTAGCCCTCCCTAGTATGGCCTCCACAATGAAAAAAACCTTGCACAACAAATTCAAATCAATCACATTATGTCTCAACTCTCAAAGAAGAGAACATGTAAGTATGCCAAACATAATAGGTCAGAGACATTCCATATGAGAACATAAACTTTGGTTGGAACAAATAAAAAATGTGCACTTTATTAGCAGCTTGAAGTCTTCTAAAATTAACGTTAACAGGGTAAGTTAACAACAAGATGAGCTGATTATGTTTCGCCTGAAAAATAACTTAATAACGACTAGCCAAAAAATGTAGTTGAAACTGGCATAATAATTGGTCACAATTCATAAGAAACTAAGTCAATAGTTCACTTTTCAAAGTTTAGCTCCCACCAAACTGAGGAATCTACAACAGCCATGGAGCAATAGCACAAGATGAGAAATGGAAAATATTCACAGTCGAGAAAAAGGTAGATAATTTATGCTTAAATAGCAAACCTCAAGGCAACGACAAACGTTGTCCATATCAACTGTGGGAACACCCAAGCATCGAACTTTACAAACTGGCCTTCGCTTCCAATGCGTATGCACCAATTCCAGCATATTATGGGTGAACCCATCCCTGCCTAAACAATTCATTCAAGCATCAAAATATAAGTAATTATAGAAGAAATTTTACGGATGTTTGGTGCACTGAAAATATCAGAAGTTACCAAAAGTTAAACTTCTTCCGATCAAATTTCACCAAATATCACTTTTACATCAACTTTTGTACTTCTATTCTTTTTTACCATTCAAACACCCCCCTTTATCCAAATTGTCAAAATTTGAGTTCAATTCTCTGAGCCTTACCCAGATTGACCTGTCGATTACTTGAAATGTGAGGCTTCAGAAGCTCCCGAATTTCTGCTCTCGTCAACGGCTTTCCAAGCACCTCCTTTCTCGGTTTCACCTCCGCCGGGAAGTTCCCCAGCTGGTACGGTTTCCGCATTTCTAAGTGTCTCACTCCGTCCCTCCCCAGAGGCGGCGGATTGAGTGAATCAAACAGACGAATTTTCCGATTCTTCTTCGAATTCTTCAACGGAGCCTTGCCCGTCCACGGCCTCGGCATGGTCGGCGGCGCGAACGGCAAGAACGCCGGCTCCCGGATTGCCAAGGGCTTGGCCTTGGGAGTCTCGGAGTAGCTGAATTGGAACTCGAATGGGGCACCGGGGAGGAGATAGGACACGCCGGACTCACCAACGACGACGGAGCGATCGCCGTCCGACGAGATGACGCCTTCTCTGACTGGTTTGTAGTACTTTGAGCTATGGTGAAAGGTCTTGAAGGCGGGGTTTGAGGTGGGTTTCGCCGGTAGCGGGGGGTGCTTCTTTCGGGATCTGAGAGGTGGAGGGTATTTGGGGATTGGAATGGGAGGTTGTGGTGGAGGGTGCGAGGCAGAGTTAGAATCGTTCGGGGGTGGGGTTGAAGGGAGGGAAGAGAAGAGGTTGAAACCTGGTAGTGTAGCAACAATCGCCATTAATGATATTTGATATTCAGTGCATACATATGTTTTACTAATGCGTATATACTATTAATATATTAGGCGTTTGCAACGGGGTGCAGAAATTTCGCTACTCGTTCAATTGCAGAGTTGAAGAACCTCAAGAACCGAGCGAAGAAGAAGATGATAGTTCTGTAGATTTTTTTCGAAAGCTGTTGTGGTACAGAAGAAAAGTAAAACGGTGTCGTTTCAATTTAAAAAAATAAAAAGTGCTTACTTCGGTTAAAGTTCCAGCTTTTCACTCGTAGGCTATGTTTGATTACGGGATAAACAAAAATGGGGGAGATTCAACTATTATTTCAGTGGGGCCTAATATCTTTTGTTTAGATTTGTAAATAAATAAGAATGAGTAATCTATTTAAATAGTAGTATCTCTCGATACGAGGGATAAGTAATATCATAGAAAATGTAATATTATTTATATCTCATTTTTAAATGTATTCTGGTCAAAATTTAAAGGATCAAAACTGTTTCTTGTCACATCTTATATCAAATCACATCTTTTATTTTACTTTTATATCCCACCAATCAAATACCAAAAAAATAATCTTACATAAAAAATTAATACCATGTTATATCTAATCCCATATATTATCTTATGGTATTACTTATAAGTTATACCCCATCATCTAATCGCTCAAAACAAACATAGCCTTATGGTGTATTTAGAGTGATAAAAAGTGAGATAAAATATGATTTGAAAAATTTTTTTGTATTTGGTGTACACATTTCAAATCATATTTTTAGAGATGAACAGTAGATTCCCATTCCAACATATTAGATTTTTGTTTTGACGGATTCAAAATTTTGTATCAATCATGTCCTCTTTACAGATCAAACCGAATTCGAAAGGGTTTTTACTATCTGTTTGTATGAAAGTTGGTCGTGTGAATTCGTCAAAATGGTTTCTACAACTCAAAGAAAAAATAGTCACAGTAGATGTCATTTGGTAGTTTAGGAGTCTGTTATGAGAATTGTAAAAAAATATTTTACCTATTTGATTAATCGAATTTTAATTATCAACTTTTTTTAGAAAGTATTAAACTGTTTTTAAATTTCAAGAAAATAAGAATGTATAAAAATATAATGGAGATTTTCAAAAATTTTTAAAAATTTTCAGATATTTTCACAAAATTTTGATGCACCAAATACACTTTTACCATTCCACAAGTTCCATGTAGTCCAAGTTTTGTATTATATTATTTAAATATTTTTACTAAATTTTTCATCTAAAAAATAAATTTTGATTAATTTAATTATACTGAATTATTTTTATAACTTTATTATTAATAAAAAATATTTATATTATAATATGATATATTTTTTTATTTTAGATTTACATTATAATTGATTTATTAAATTTTTGTTATGAATTGTTTCTATATTAATACTTAAAAATATTATAATTTATATAATATATAAATTAGTAATTATATGATATATAAATATTATTTAATAAATTATTTTTATTAATAATTTAATAAATTAAACATGAAAAAGAGAAAATTTTAATTTCTTATTTTATTTTAATTTCTTTCCATTAGTATAAAATAGCAACAAGAAAATCTTTTTTAATTTTTTATGCATTTTTTTATAATAAAAATTTAAAGGTAATTTTATAGTATTAAATTGATTAAAAAATATTATTAGATAGAAAAATCTAACAAAGGAGATCTTATCCAATGTAATTCAAATTCCTGGATTTTTAGGTATACATTTATAAAAAGGGTAATATTTTGACATATAAAATCAAAATTATGGTTGGTGTGGGTGGAATAAATTCAGAGTTTGTTTGATGTAATATAAAATATTAAAAAAATTTTAAAAATATGTAAAAATTTTTAAAAGGGATTTACTTTTTATCTCACTACACAAATTACGAACTCACAAATTATCTATTTTTTTTTTTTTTGTCACTCCAACGTTCTGTCGGTTTAAAAAAAAAAAAATCGGCACTACCATTGACTCCCATAGGGTCGCATTCTACAGAATAATATCTTGTCAAACCCTAACTATAAAATCCTCGCATTCGCCTCCTCCTATCTCATTTTTATCGGAATCGGCGGCGACTCTGCAACGATGCAGATCTTCGTGAAGACCCTGACGGGGAAGACCATAACCTTAGAGGTTGAGTCGTCGGACACCATCGACAATGTCAAGGCCAAGATCCAGGACAAGGAGGGGATTCCGCCCGACCAGCAGCGGCTCATCTTCGCCGGAAAGCAGCTTGAGGACGGCAGAACCCTAGCCGACTACAACATCCAGAAGGAGTCCACGCTCCACCTGGTCCTCCGCTTGCGCGGCGGAGCCAAAAAGAGGAAGAAGAAGACCTACACCAAGCCCAAGAAGATCAAGCACAAGCACAAGAAGGTGAAGCTCGCTGTGCTTCAGTTCTACAAGGTCGATGACTCCGGGAAGGTGCAGAGGCTGAGGAAGGAGTGCCCCAATGCTGAGTGCGGTGCTGGAACTTTCATGGCCAATCATTTCGATCGCCACTATTGCGGCAAGTGTGGCTTAACCTATGTTTATCAGAAAGCTGGTGGGGAATAATCGTTGGACCGACGATGAACTAGTAGTCCTTTTTGCTTAATATAATTTAATAGGTTCTGGATTTGTGTTCTGAATTTTCGGATATTCTTGGCTTATTTCGATTTTCTTTGTCTACTAAACTTGGGATGGATTTTGCTTCTATGGTGATAAACTATTTCTATTAGCCTGATAAACTATTTCTAGTTAGCCCTGTTCTCTGAACCTTCTTTTACTGGTTTTTTTAATTTTGTTTGATTGGTATATATGAGTTGTTCAATGTTTTGTGTCTAGGACATATTTTTGGAACAAGATGTTATCTTTGACATGTCATGTTATAACTCATTTCTGGATGCTGGTATGATCTCATGATGCTCTGCTTAATCTACTTGCAAAAAATTAATGCTGAGATGCTTATACCATATAAGTGCCAATGTTTATGCTTGGGATAGAATTGGATTACTTGGTGTTTTCCTGCTTAGGAGGATGGTGATAGTATGGTCTTTATTCAATCTTTGGAATGTATGGTAAAATTAATTCTTTTGCAGGACAATTGGCTTTCTGATGTTATGTTTTTAGTCAGAATCTCCTATAACAGTTGGAGGTCCCATATTTTCTTGTGGTCGGGTGAACAAATAGTCCTGGCTAATTTATCTTAGGTGAGGAAGTGTCAAATATTATTTTAGACTTAATCAATGCTGTTATTGATCCTCTATAGGGATGACAATTTCAACCTGCCCTGATGGGTACCCGTACAACCTGATTCGATTAGTGCGGTTATTTTTAAATTTCATGAGTAATGGGGTGGATTAGGGTATAAAAACAAAATAACTCTAGGGTACAAGTATGAGAATGTAAATGTAGTATACTTGATGAGTATTACTCGAGCCCATTTTGATTACCCTGATTATAGGGTCCCCAACGGGTATTATCCGATTACCTTTCAAATTGTCTACGTCAATTACCCATTTATTTTGTACTCAGCGGGTATTGCTTGATTACTCGTCTAAATTACTTGATTATTAGCTTAAATTATTAGATACCCGAATTTATGCAAATAATACCATTTATTTGAGTACTAAATTATGTATATACACGCATATATATTGTGTTCAAAGAGCGGAATCCATTTAATTTATACCAAATAACTCAAGATTCTAATACCAAATAATTTATTCTATTTAAGACTTAAGATTTAGTTCTCGATGTAACGAATAGACATAAATTCTTTTTTTTTTTTTTTTACTTAATTATAGTACAGGTGTAAGATGAGATCAAATATGAGATTTTTTTTTATTTTATTTTTACAAAAATAATATAACAAAATTTACTAAGTAAAAAAATATTTAAATACTTTTATTGAAAGATAATTTTTTTAGTATATTAAGATGTAAAATTACTTATAAAGTTAATTGTATTTAATGAATTTTTTAATCTTTATTCTTGATTTAACCACTTTATATTTTAAAATTATGGGTTCCTAATTATCCGATGGGTTAGGAAATGGTAACTAGTTAAAAATATCCGTCAGGTACTTACCTAGTTTGCGTATTTTATTTACTCGAAGTCGGGGATGGTATAGATAATATTCAACCCTGATCTGATCTGTTGCCATCTCTAATCCTCTAGGACTAATTTACTTCACTCTGGAATGTAGTGTGCAATTCTATTTATCAAAAAAAAAAAAAAAAAACCATCATGCTGATCTTTTTCTTTATGTATATACTATATTTTAGGTTATTCTCGACAGAAATAAGGTAAACTGGCAAGCAAGAAAAAAATGGAATTCTGGAGGGGGCATAATTTGAATATAGTATAGAGTTGATCTTTGTGATTATGAGAGATTTTGATAGCAAGTATATTTGTCGTTTTGATATTCTGCAGTAAGTAATGACCAGATGCTCGACAACCTCTTAGAGATGAACAAAATATTTTTTGACATGGTGCAAATTACAAGTGACCTGGATAAATGGTCATTTGGTGAAACTGTAAGCACAAATATCAGTTGGGTGATACGTTATGTTACATGGACTTGGTCTACTTGGGTATGGTTGTTGGATACGGTTTCTTGTCTAAATTTAGAATTCATCTATTTTTTAATAAGATTTTGTGATATGACATTATTCATATTTTTAATGTATTTCTTTTATTTTATAGAGTAAAATGCTGTTTAAACGTTCTATTGTAGATCATTTCATGTATGAGATGAAATTTTTATGCATAATTATATGGTAAATTTGAACTGTTAAACATGTGGGGTGAATGTGAACTACTCGTACTCTTAACCCATAACTTCATCCATGTGCCAGTTCGGTGAATGGGCAGTAGTGCACCATATCCATAAAACAAGAGGGAAAATGTTATTTAGCTGCTAATTTTGCTTGGTACTAATGACTGAAAAGTTTGGTAGAATTGAGGAATGGCAGTTTACTCTTTTACTTGTTACCGGTAAAGCTTTGTAAGAATTGGTTTATCAGGTGCTTTGTGTTGGACGAGCTGTAATTTGACTCTAAGCTACTAAGAGGTCCATTGAAAGGGACAATAAGTTTTCTCTTTCCGTCTCTATGCATTAAGCCTGAGTCTAGAAGCTTTGTTTGAATTAACCCTTTGTACCCGAGGTGCTCTTTTGTATGTTGTTGATGTTAATTTCCTGGAATTGTAGTACTCCACCAGTAGTGAGGCAAACTTTCCAGTCAACCAACGAAAATCTCTACTAGGGACTGTTTGGTCATTTATTTATTCTTTGGTTTTCAATTTGGGTTATGTTGCATTGATTATTGCATCCTGAAAGAACAGCTTGTCCTTTCTCTGTGGCCTTCTGCTGTATAGTTTATAATTTGCCTTTTTTTCCTCCTTATTTCATCCCCCATTTCGAAAGGTTTGATTTGTGGTTCTGTTCTGAGAAATATATTGATGGTTTGCATTGACATTGGACTTCCTCTGCTGTTATAGGTTATTTGCCATCTTCATACTAAATCTATGTTGAAACTTAATGAAATTTCAACGCATTTGATCATCATCTTGTTAGATTTTGCATGGTACTAAAAGTTCTCACAGTTTCTTAGTTGCCTAAAAAAATTCTTCTCTCTGCACCTTACCTATGTTAAAAATAGAATTCTCCTCGTTCTGACTGCATCCCTTCATGATCATTATCTTTCCACTTTAACGGAAATTTCTTTGTGAGGAACTCAAAGCATTTCTCTTGAACATTTTCGAAGTCACTGGTTTTTACTTCTTACTTTGGTGAGTGAATAGGAATCATACTATAGGTATATTTGTAGTTGTATAAAAGTGTATAAAATAAAATAAAATTGTAAAAGTAAATAGTCTCGTAATTCGTGCAGTGAGTGAAAAATTTAATTTTTATTGTCTCGTAATTCGTGTTTGTAGAGATTTGTAGAATTTTATTTTATTTTGTATAGTTCCAAATGGAGCCTATATCACTCGGGATACATTCTTTTCCACTTGTACAACTATATATTGAACAATCTCACTTTCAAAATTTTCCTTCATTTTTTTTTGGGGCAATTTCTTCCTTCAAAATAATTTCATCTTTATTTTCCATGATTTTTGTTTTCAACATCACAATGGGCAAAATTCTCTTCTTTACCATTAGAGGCGACATGGTTGAGCGGCTTCAAAATATGACTTGGACGTCTCTTTTCTCCAACGTCCTTCCAAATCTCGCGGTGAATTGCCCTTCGCAATGTCTTAAATGCATTTATTTATTATTATTATTCTCTTATACCCTTTTAACGTTCCACGGTGACTCTTCACCAACAATATCTCACAGGTCACAAACACTTCTGAGTCGTTTTAGAATGTAGCATTTCCTTTTTTCTTTTCTTTTTTTTTTTTTTGAAATACGAAAATTGAATGTAGCATTTCAATTATAAAAACTAAGGGCATAAAGTTGTGGAAATGTTACCCAAAAAAGAAAAAAAAAAAAGTCTCATGTTAACCACGTTGCCCATTAATAGATGGTTACGAGACTGATTTGGAAGAGTTGTTAATGAGAGTTTACCGAAGGTTAATATTATAACAATTTAAAACTTTAGGGAAAAACTGTTACAATTAAAAGAAAAAATAATTAGGCCTAAAGTAGGATTTGATGACAACTTAATCGGGGATGTAAAGGGTGTGTTTGGAGTATAAAAGTATATAAAATAAAATAAAATTGTAAAAGTAAATGTCTCGTAATTCGTACAGTGAGTAAAAATTTTAAATTTTATAGTCTCGCAATTCGTATTTGTAGAGATTTGTAAGATTTTATTTTGTTTTGTTTTGCTCCAAACGGAGCCAAATTGTAGTTTGAAATCTTCTCTTATTGCTTTTTTTTTTTTAAAACTCTTCTCTTATTGTTATCTAAGAAAATATCAATATCACACCAGGAAAATACATTTGTTCTTTGTTGTTCAACCTAGATATAATCCCCACTTTATTGGGTATTAGATATTTTTCTTTATTTGTCACCTTAGGGAATAGGAGTGGAAATGAATCGAGTTATTTGTCAGCTATTTGATCTAGGTTTGAACTCGGTTTGTGACTAAAATGAACTCGAACCAAACTTGATTAGTGACTCGTTTTAAATTCGAACTCAAGCTTGAGTTTAGAAAAACTCTACTCAAAAGCTCCTGAGTTGGTTCCATTAAATAATATATATTTTTAATAATATTTTTACATTTTTTAATTGTATATTTTTATAATATTTTATTTATCATATTTTAGACTAAAACGATGTTGTTTTGTTTTAATCGAGGTATTTGTGAGTTGAACTTGAATCTAATTTTTTTTTTTATCGAGCCAAGTTTGAGTCTATATAAATAACTTGAGTCAAACTCGAATAAGTAATAACTTGGGTTGATTTAGGTCGATTCCATCTCAATTGAATAGTGCGCCTCTTCCAATTCAAACCATCAACCTTAAGTAGATTAAAGTGGATTGAGTGGATATCCATAATTAACTTTTATCTTAGGGTTATGAGTTGGTACTATTCTCACAAGATTTCACCAACATACAAAGGTACTGTTTATTTGTTTATATATTAATATATAAGTTAATAAAATAATAATAAAAAATATTTTATAAATTACATTTTAGCTTCAAAATACTTAAAGCAAGATTAATAACAAATTCAAGATTTGAAAATTATTTGACATAGTTAAAAATTTATAATATAGAAATTATTTGTTACAATTCAGAAAAAAATTATTGTTTAATAATCACTGTTAAAAAAATAGGAAATAATTCGTAAAATGCTCGATAAATAATTATTCATAATAAAGTATTAAATTAGCATGTCATATTCGTAAAATAATTAAATTGAAATGAGTTGAAGTATTAAATAAAAAAAAAAATTTAATCTTATATGCAAACTCGTTATGCTTTAATTCTGATACCAAGAAAAGTTAGTGTCGTATTTTTACTTTATGCTCTACTTTCTTTCTTACGCATAAGACCATTCACACATACTCAAAAGTACGATAAATTCAAAATAAATTCTCATATATTTTTAAAGAGATTTTTTTAATTAAAAATGAGAAAATAGAATGTATTACATCTACTTAAAAATTCATACTTCATTTTATAATTTTTTTGAAATCAATTAAAAACTTCAAGTTGAATTCAAGAACTTTTGTGAAATTCAAAAATAATTGGCTACGAGATATAATCGTAATTCATTTGTTTAAAAGAAAAAAAATATTGGAATAAATTCAAAAAAATTAAGAAATTCAGATAATTTTGTTAGTATGTTTGTATAAGAGTACGCTATGTTTGAAATATGAATTTAAAAAAGTGAATGGAAAATGAAGGTGGCATTTGATTTACTTTTATATTTTATATTTTCTGTTTTTGTTTATTTGTTAAAAATCTTAAAACGAAGAAATAGAAAATATTTTATTCTCCTTATTTTGAGATTTTTCTTATTTTTTATTAAAAACTCTCAAAATGAATTTTTATCATTTTTTATTTCATACGTAAACTCATTTTTTCAGTTTTTGAAAACAAATTTCGAAAATACAAGTAATCAAATGAATTTTGAGTTATTTTCTTTATTTTCAAAAGTACAAAATGAAAAATGAGCTCAAAACAAAAAACGGAAAATAAAAACAGAAAATAAAAAATAGAAAAACAAACCAAATGACCCTAAAAGTATTCATTTGTGCTATTTTTTTTATTTTAAATTAAGTTATTTTTTTCGATCATACTTTTACAGCCATATTAGTTTTTTTAACTTTTTTTTAAATTACTAACTTTACCCTCTTATATTTTAAACTTCTTTTAAATCTTGAAAAATAAAAATATCAAATTAATAAAAAACTGAAAAGCTAGTAAAAATATTTTGTGTAATAAATACTCTACTCTGTCATTATTACACGTAACAAATGTTTCATGCAATAAATAGTTTAATTTCAGAGTATAAAATTAAAATATATATAGTCTGGAAATTTTATTAAAATAATGTAAATAAATATATAAATATTATTTTAAAATGGACAGAACATAAACATATAGTTTTATTTATAAAGTGCATGTTTAGAGTGCTAACTTTTGATCAAAAAATAAATAAATAAATAAATAAGTAAATTTTGTATTATTTGGTGTTTGATGTCATGTTGTTCCTCCAAAAGTGTAAAAATTTTAAAATAACAAAAAAATTAGTGCAAATTAAAATAAAATGAATAAAGTTAAAATTTTTTAAAAAGTTAAAAATTGATATTTTTTTAATAAACCAAACAGTGTAAAAATTGACCATAATTCCCGTTGATTTTTTTTTTAATTTTTTTTTTCTTCTTCTCTACGGTGGATCGCATTTTCAAAATCACCTGATGTTAACAAAAGTGCGGAAGATGAATTTATTTAATATCTTGTGCCTAAATTCAAGCTTAATAAGTAAGTGCTCCAAAAATAGGTTTAAAGCTTCGTTTGGATTAAAAAAAGTTACCAGCTTTTTTGATAGTTTTTTTTTCGGTCTTATATAAATTTTTTTATCAAATTTTGATTTTTTTAAACTGTAACTTTTAGACGTGTTAATCGTAATTGTAAAAAAGAAAAAAAAATAAAAAATTCACATTCATTTGGGTAAAAGATAGAAAAATAAAACAAATCAGTTTCTTTAGCCAAACAAATAGCTTTTATTCAAATGGACGAGAATTTTTTTTTTAGTGAATATGATTAACATACCTAAAAGTTATAATTTTTTAAAAAAAAAATCAAATTTTGATAAAAAAATCATATAAAATAAAAAAAAAGTTATCAAAAAAATTGATAACTTTTTTTTTTAATCCAAACTAACCCTTAAAAAAATTTACTTTTTCTTACTCCTAATATGAACATGGCTTAAATCTTCTAGACCGTGAAACATGTATGTGAGTGACTGAGCGAGTTGTTTTGCACGTGAGTATATAAAATAGCGAATATACAATTATCTCTAAAATTATTTTAATTCTATTTTATATAACTAAAAAATAAAAATGAATAGATATTCATTAAATTACTATTTTTATTTAATTAATTATAAAAATTAAATACATTTTCTTTCAACAAATTTAAATCCTAAATATGCCCCCAAGTTAAATATTTTCCTATTTAGATATAGGCTGTTTGGAAGAAAAAAGTTAGCAAAAAAGTACGATAAGAATAGAAATATGTGATATAAAAGTAATATGTGTTAAAATTTTATTAAAAAAATATAAAAAATAATTAAAATTTAATAATTTTTGACAAATTTTAACCGATCAAACGGGACTAATTATTTTGAAGCGAAGAAAGGTAAACAAGAGTACGACGGATAGAGTCGCGAGGCCTAGTAGTAGTACAGAGTCTAGTTGTGATTTTTAACTGGGTAAATTATCTCATCTTACTCAATTAGGAAATTACGGGAGTTTTTGATTAGTTAAAATTAATAAAAATTTAGTAATTTTTATTAATTTTTATATTATTTTTAATTAAATTTTATTATATATCATTTTTATATCAAATTTTTATTATATTTTTTATTAAACTTTTACTAATTAAACACCTTCAGTTGAGAAAATTACACTTTGAACTTTATATTTCACGTTCAATTATTTAAAATTATATTTTATTACCTTGATTTAGTTATTGCGTATCTCACTCTCCCAAGTATGATGAAAATAATGAAAACAATCAAATCAATTCCCCCGTGTATGTTTTTAGTCTTGCAGATCACAAAGCATGTGAGCGAACTGTACGAGAGCTAAATATATATAGCATACAATCTCTAAAATCGTGTTAACTTTATTTTAGAAAAATTTTTGAAGAGTAGCAAATATGGAATTTTTTATATGATTAGAAAAATAAAAAGAATGAATAAAAACTTAAATAATTTGATTTTTAAATTTATTTTTTCTCAACAAATTTAAGTTCTAAATGCACCCCAAGTTAAGATTATATCTATATAACAATGGTCCCGTTTGGAGTAAGAAAAAATAAGATAAATTGAGATAAAATATAGTTTTGGGTTAATATTAGCGCTATTTTCTTCTGAAAAATTATAAATTGTGGGAACGATTTTTCAAATCCGTTCTCATGGATTCAAAAAAATTCACAAAAAATAACGACAATGGTACTCGTTTAAAAACTCTCGACATGAAGAATATGATTGTATAAAAAATTTACATATTCGATTAACTTATTTTCAAATTTTATATTTTTTTAGCGAAATATTAGAATTTTTTGAAATTAGTGATGGCGGAAAAATTAAATGTAAATGGGTTGTTGGAGATTTATAGAAATTTTTAGAGATTTATCTTGATGCCAAACGGGGCCAATATAGCTTGTGATTTGGCATTTATATATTTTAAATCGGCGAATTTATTCAATGGTCAAGACACTTCTTTCTCTCTCCATTCTACTTGTTTTTTCAATCACTTCATATGAAAATATAATATCTTATTTTTCTCTCTTTTTTAATATTATTTATATATAAAAGTTTTTAAATTTGAGATAATTTCAACCGTTGGATGGTCAGGATTGTTTTTATTTTTTCTTTCCATTTTAATTGTCTTTTCTATCATTTCATATTAAAACATACTCTTTCACTCACTCTTTTCATATCTTTTTTGAATACTTATTATATAAAAATTTTTAAATTAATATTTTTAAAAATGTAATAAAATTTTACACATTTATTAAACACTGTATGAATATCTAAGTCTCTTTTAATTAGTGATTTTTATTTTTACCATTTTTCACGTAGGTTTATTTTATAAATTTAAATTGATTTTATTTGCACACCAAACTATATTTTTGTACCTTTAGACACGGACAATTACTAGTAACATAATAAAATGTAAGTTTCATAAATGTTAAAATAAATAATTTAAAATATGAAAATAAAATTACAAAAGTTTGTAAATCATTTGAAATGATTTATGAAAGATACATAAAATAAATAAATAAATATTAATATGAAAATAAAATGACAAAATTTGTAAATCATTTGAAATGAGATAAGTTATTTTCTTATTTGATTAAGTTATAAAATAAATTAAAAAATTATTTTTTCATGCTTTCTAAAAATATAAATAAAATAAAATTTATTTTAATTTTTCAAAATAGTTTTTCTGGGACAAAACTTACAAATATTGAAATAAGATCACTTGTAAATTCGAATTTCTAATCATTCTTTACCTTTATTAATTTTTCTCAATCTAAAATCAAAATAGAATTACTATTTTTTTTATCAAGATTCATCTATAAAAAAAATTAATAAAATAAAATAAAATAAAATAAAACTATTAAAAAATATCTAACTAGGGAAATAATGAACTGAAAAAAATAATTTTTAAGTACATAGATAGATTTATCAAATAATACTTTAGTCTCAGTCTTTTAAGAACTTAATTTGAATTTTTTATATTAACGAATAATTTTTAAAAAATTAAAATTAAAAATTTTTATCATAGTAAAATAATTCATATACATAACTGATTTTAAAATATATATAAATATATATATATTGTAACTGCTTGGCCAGTTATCAAAATCTCTAAAAAAAAATAAGTTATATTCTTATATGTTTAAAAAAATATTTATTATAAAATAGAAATATTTATGATGTTATAATTATGTCTTTATTAAGTTTTTATAAATGGGAGTTTATGACATTATAAGTATAAATAGATATTATAATGCACAATTATGTAGTTTTAATTAATGAAAAAGTAAAATAGAATATAGATTAGCAAAAGATTATATTCACCTTTATATTTTTGAAGTGAAGAAGATAATGGCAGATACTCCTCATGGGCATGATCTCACTCTCTCGACTGTGGCGGAAATAATGAAAGCAATCAAATTCCCTTTCATTATTTTTGGGTCTTGCAGACCGCAGAGCACGTGAGGGAGTGAACATTGTTATCTAGCAAAAAAAAAAAAAAAAACAGAGAGTGAACATTGTTGCAGGGAAGTAGGTATTCATCATTAAGAGGGTTGGAAGTAGGGTTACAAGTAGGGACTAGGGAGTTGAGTTCTTTTAATGGTCAATTTATACTTATCTCCTTCAAGAAAGGCAAATCCTGAGATGCCCCCTTTTCTTTTGCGTGCAGTGTTCTATAAAGTTCCCATGCCCTCGGATATGGTAAAACTCATTGCACCTTCCCTTTCGTATTGGAGAGAGAGAGAGAAGAGAGAGAGAGTGAACGGGGCACAGACAGATTGGGGGATTTAATGAGGAGAAAATAACAGATGAAACAAAAAGGCACTAGTCATTTTAGCTCCTTTAGAACTTTGGACCAAAGAGTTGAAGATGGTAAGTATTTTTCACCGTTCGATGTAATGTTTCAGTCGAAGGTTTTGGCATAATATATATACATATATATATATAATTTTAAATGTATGTTTGTATTTCAACGGACTAAAAAATATAAAGAGAAAAGATATTTATTAATAGATTAATATTTTAACTTAATTATTTCTAAATTTTTTATTTTTTTTTTCATTTTTCCTTGCAAACTACAATATATATATATTTTTTTACTTTGAAAAATTATTTTTCAATCACATCCTTAAAATGAGTTGATTATTCATGAGTAGAGGGAAAAACATTAATTGTCAAATTAAAAATGGTATAATGGCAAATTGATAATATAGTTATTTTCACCTAGTAGGGTCATTGTAGTTTTGTGGTTGGCTTAACACTACATTATGGATGCAATGATAAACTATTAAATCCTCACAATACATCTGTTAATGTATCTATACTTCTGATATAATTAGTAGTAGATTTTAAAGAGATCTATAATAGTAGAGTTTGTGTTTTATTTTATTTATATTTTATAATCCTATAAATAGGGTGACTATTCTGTATATATATATATATATATATTATATTTTTAACTTCTTCGTTCATTCTTTTCTCTTAAAAACATTAATCGTATATCTATATATGTATATCATTAGTCTCCTTTATTCAAAACCTCCATTTCACAATCTTAACACTAGAGGTAGAACCAATATTTTCATTAAGTGAGACACCGAGTATATTTAAGAAGAGAATAACAAATTATGTTAAGGTTGTAAAAGAGAAACAATGTTACTTTTTAAAGATATATAAAATTATTATTAAATATTAAACCAATAATTGTACTTTTGACAGTTTAATGGTTCAATTGATCATTTAACAGAACTTGAGATTTAATAAGAATGTCTCTCATTACTAAAAAAAAATATAGTTATTATTAAGTTTAATTATTTATAAAATTTATTATGTTTTATTTCTAGTATTATGTACAAAATTATTCCATAATTTAGTGGGAGAATGTATTTTATTTTACAAAAAATACTTGAGTTTGATTGTTGTATATTATTGTTAAGCTAAAAAATTTTGAATTAATCTTAATTTTTTAATAAATCCAAAATACCCTAATATTGAATTAATTTCATTTTTCAATAAAACTAAATTACTAAGGATATTTTGGTAATTTCATGTAAAAAGCGCCACTCCCCCCCCCCCCCCCAGGGGGGCATAGTCCGCCCATGCTTGACACAATGTTGGTCCACTTCTATGCTCTATAAATCTCCCTCAGCCCCTGTCTGGAAAACTCATAGTCTCTCTCTCTCTCTCTCTATAGATCTCTCTCTCTCTCAAAAAAAAAAAAAAAAAGAGAAACAATGTCTACAATAAACAATCTCTTTGACCTACAAGAACAGATTTGCTATGTGCAATGTGGTTATTGTACCACCATTTTACTGGTAATGCATGATATATAGAAAGCTATGGGAATTTATATCATAAGCAACGGTTCTCTTTGGTGGATTAATATGAATTCTATTTGTCTGTTTTCATCTTTCTTACTTTAAAAATATACACACACACACACACATATATCTCACTGTTTTCAGGTAAGTGTCCCACATAGCAGCTTGTCAACGGTGGTTACAGTCAGATGTGGCCACTGCACGAGCCTCCTCTCTGTTAACATGACGAAAGCCTCATTTGTCCCTCTCCATCTTCTTGCTTCTCTCGGCCAAGATGATCAGGTATATTGAATCACACATTAATTCTTTATCTAAAGTCTCTTCAAAGTTTGCACAATTAATTTTTATGATTTTGATCGCTGATACTTGGGCTTTAATATCTCTCTCTCTCTATATATACATAGCCAAAACAAGAAGTTAATCCTGAAGAAGCTGATACCCTAAAGATTTTGGACAAGAGAAGCCCATCCCCAGCCATCTCTTCAGATGATGAAGAAGAAGATGTTGCCCCCATAAACCACACTGTCAACAAACGTATGTAGATTTGCTTGAAAAATAGTTGAAAATGGGGCAAAATTATTCAAAAATTCTGTTCTAATCTTTGTTTGCTATTTCTCAACAGCCCCAGAGAAGAGGCAACGAGCTCCATCAGCTTATAACAACTTCATCAAGTGAAATTTATCTTTCGATAATTTAATTAGTTATAATTTTATTTATTTATTTTTAATTTTTTGCCGGTACTTAGTTCGAGTCTTTGTTGTCCTCGTATAATTAAAATTGTACATAGCAGAGAAGAAATCAGAAGGCTCAAGGCTAAAAATCCCAGCATGACTCACAAGGAAGCCTTCAGTGCAGCTGCAAAGAATGTAAGTCTTGAATAAAGATTTTGGAGATTTTTTACAAATTAAAAGAAAAAAATGGTAAACATTTACTTAAAAAAAATTCCCAATTCAAGGGGAAAACTAACTAGCTTCATAATTCAATTTTTGAGCGACTTCAGTGGGCTCATTTCCCCCCAGTTCAGACCAAAAGGGATGGAGAGAGCTGTGACCAAGGAGCTGAGAGAAAGATGCTGAGGAGGTCAGATGTTGGAGAGGTAATTATGACTGACAGTTAGTTATCATACTGAGAGGAGAAGTTGCTTCTCATTTTCTTCCTGAAACTGCTATAGTTAAAACTGATCCACAAAATCTATCTGGCTTCTCAGTTAATAAATTATATATATGATCAAATATATATAATGATTGAAAAACAGTCAGAAACCAAGCTGAGTAGGATTCGATACCAAACAAGTATGATAGTACTGGCTAGTTATTTCTTTGATTTTGGAGAATCCTATGAGGTAATAGGATGACCACCTTTGGATTCTTGTTTTTAGCTCCTCAGCATTTTGGGTTCAAGCTACGTATGTATATGGAAGTGTGTTAGTGTGGAGACAGTGTTTGTAATTTCACTACAACAGTGTACCTCTTCCTTTCTAGCAGTGATTTGCCAGCTTCATATATATGCTTTTTCTTATCCGTACAAGAAGTGATAGTTTTTAATTAGTGATAATAAAAGATTAATTATAATATAGAATTTTGTCATCAAAGTCTTTTATTTTTTATTTTTTCAATGGCTAAAAGCCAACTGTGTCTTAAAGTGTGTGTTTGAGTCTATATATGCATTTTTAGGGGGGTTGAACTACAGTTGTATGTTAACCTCTTTGCTAATCTTGATATATACATATCAATAGGCATCTAACTAAACTAAGATTACTGGCTTAACTACAATTTCATGATCAAATATATATAACCCCATTGGCAAATGACTCAACAACCAAATCACTAATTATTGCATGCAAAGAAATAACATTTCAGAAATGTTGAAACTTGGCTGACAAAAATAGGGAGTGGTTAATTGTTTACTGGGATATGAGAACGCAGGACAAATTGATGATACAATAATTGTCACTTGATAGATTCTGAAGCTTTTGTCACTTTCTTGTAGTTGAATCAGTAGATGTCAAAAATTGATGATACAAACCATTTTGGGTAATTGAACATACAGTTAACTACTCCTAATTTAACTCTAGTATGTTTGCAGCAATTTATATATGTATATGTGTGTGTGCGCGCCACTGATATATATATATATATATAATGTGGGGTGCATGGCTTTCTGGTTGCAAACAATTTCAGGTCCATGTAGAAGGCAATGGTTTCCGTGAAAAAAAGGCTTCGAGGCAGTCATTATGGACAAAGACACCCTTTTGAAGTAAAGGGAGCTTTTAATGAGTACTGCCAGAAGAAGAGAGCTGTTTCTGTTTTAGTTTAGGGGTTCAGGGTTTCAATCACTTTGCCTTTCTAAGGTAGATGCCATTGGGAAATGAGAGGGTTTTTCTATCTCCAGCTTGTTGAGGACTGAGTAAGGAAAAAGGGTTGATAAAAATGATTGATGTGTAATTTGTCTAATTAAAGGCACTCTTTTAATGCAGTCCTATCGATTACTAATAACCAGGTAATTATTTATAGAGTGTTTGTTCTTGGGGTCAGGGATTGAGTTAAGGTTTAGTGTGGGGGTGGGGTATCACATGAATATCTGAAGCAGACAATTCGCTGTACATGATGTCTCAGTACAGATTGTAATGCGTGGACAATTTATCAATGTTTTTTAAAGCATTTGTTTAGTTAAATTTCTCTTTCCAGCTGAGATATATAGCTTTTATATATAATAACAATAACATGTGGCTACGTACGGTAATGTAGACAAAATTAGTATTAAGTTTTTTTATATAGTTGAAACTTTGAAGAAAAATTTAAATAAAAAAATTATAATAATTCATGAGTTTTAAATTTTTTTCTAAAATTTTTAACCCTAACAACTAATATTTATATTTTGGTCTCTCTCTTCAATTAATTTTTGATAAGTACCATAAAAGAAAATATAAATTATAATATTTTAATTTAAAATGTTCAATTTTCTAGAAATCATAATTGGGCGGAATGTAAATTAGTTATTTTGATTTACATATGATTTTCACTCATATGAAATAGATGATAGTGGAATTCACTAAAATAAGAATTGACGCGGAAAGTTAAAAATATAAAAATAATCTCAATCATTGAATGAAAAAAAAATAATTTTTAATCGTTGAATTTTAATTTGTAGAAAAAATATTTTAAAAAATCTTCTCATTTTATAATATAAATATATGAACAAGTACAAGATTTGATGTCTCATTAATATTAATTTTGTAGATGGGGTTGCTCATTTCTTGGCCTCCAACTAGTTGCTTGAAAGGCTCAATTCCTAACCGCTGTTCCTTATCTAACTTTCCACGTAACATGATCTCTATTATAGAAAAGGATAGCCTTTATGTAATGTGACTTTCATGCAATATATTATCTTTTGGCTTAAAAAAAAAAAAAGAAAAAAAAGTTTACATTTTTGTCATTTCCATGTGGTTTTAAATGAGAATTCATTGAACCATTCATTATGTTTTTTTATTCATGCTAAACCCAAATGAATTTTTTTTTTAATCAGCAGAAATTGTAGGGCTTGTTTGGCAATTATTTTATTTTAATTTTTTGTCTTTATTTTCATTTTTTTTGAAAACTAAATATAAAAATTTATTTGGCAAATTTATTTTCAATTTTTAGTTTTCAAAAAAAAAAATTATTTTCAAAAATCTTGAAAATCATGAAAAATATGTTTTCTCAATTTTTTATTTTCAGTTTTTATTTTCTTCCATAACTACTACCAATCACAACTGTCACTCACCATGAATTATCACTGTCCACTGTTTGCTACCAACCCATCCACGGTCATCGCAAACTGTCGGTACCCCTCACTCACCTCCGACTACCATCAACCACTATCACCCACTTTCGGTTTGATGACGACATTTTTTATTTTTATTTTATATAAAAATATATTAATAATTTAATTATTTTAATTGCATTATTTGTTAAAAATAATTCAATCCAATAAAATAAAATATATTAAACATAATTTATTATATTATTTATTACAAATAATTAAATTTAATTATTTTAACTATATTTTTATTAAAAATAATTTAATTAAATAAATAAAATAATTTCAACAAACTTAAATTAAAATAATTTAATTTGCAACTAAATTATTTTAATTATATTTTTTATTAAAAATAATTTTATCAAAAAATATAACTATATTTAGTACATAATTTGATTAGTAATTATTATTTAACTAAATTAAATTACTTATAATTAAATTTGGGAAATTAAATTAATATAAAAATATTTTATTAAATTATTTATAATAAATATTATAATTAAATTGTATTTAATATATTTTATTTATTGAATTAAATTATTTTTAATAAAAAATATAATTAAATCAAACCAAACCAAGTCTTTTCCCACTGAGTGGGGTCGACTATATGAATTTGACGATACCAATCAAATCTGTTTAGGGTCATATTCTCCGTTAGATTCAGGTAGGTAAGGTCATGTTTAATAGTTTCTTTCTAACTTCTCTTGGGTCTTCTCCTGCTCCTAACAATCTCCATACTTTCACACCTTCTAACAGGTGTCTCCGTTGGACACCTTCTAACATAGTCGAACCATCTTAATCGATTTTCTTTCATTTTATCTTCAATAAGTAATATTTCTACTTTGTCCCTAATCTCCCCCGTTCCTAATCCTAGCTCTCCTTGTAATCTTGCATATCTATCTTAACATTCTCATCTCTGCAACTGCCATCTTCTGAACATGATCATACTTTACTGCCCAACGCTCCAATCCATATAGCAATGTTGGTCTTACCGCCACTTTACAATACTTTCCTTTCACCTTGAGGGGGACTTTTCGATCGCACAAGACCCCTAAAGCACTCCTCCATTTGGTCCACCTGACCTGAATCCTGTGACTTACATCAGTATCAATCCCTCCATCTTGTTGCACCATCGGTATCAATCCCTCAATCTTGTTGCACCATTGGTATCAATCCTCTTAATGATGGAGGTATCAATCCCTCCATCTTTCTCTACAATCTTTTGTATGTCTAAAATTATTTCTATGCTACCAGTTACTCTGCTTTGACTAAACTTGCATTTCATATATTCCGTTTTGTATCGACTTAGCCTAAACTCTTTTATTTCTAACGTTTTCCGCCACAATTCTAGTTTAACATTCACTCATTCTCTTGTCTCATCTACAAATAGCATACACCGCGGCACCTCATCCTAAATATGTCTTGTAATCTCATCCATAATTAGAGCAAACAAGTACTGGCTTAACGTTGAGCCGTGATGTAGACCAATCGTGATAGGAAACTCTTTTGTCTCTCCACCAGTCGTCCGTATAGATATCATGATTCTATCATATATGTCCTTTATCGTCTCAATATATGCAACACACGCTCCTTTCTTTTCTAATACTCTCCATAGAATCTCCTTAGGAACCCGGTTATAGACATTTTCTAAATCAATGAACACCATATGTAAATCTTTTTTACTTTCTCTATACTGTTCCATTAACCTCCTCCGGAGAAAAATAACAATATATATATATATATATAATTAATATTTAATTAATATTTAAATTCAAAAAATAAATTGAATTTAATAAATTTAAGTTAATGAAATAATTAATTTAATTAACATGAAATATATTTTATTAAATTATTTTTAAAAAATAATATAATAAATTGTGTTTAATATATTTTATTTTTATTAAATTGAATTATTTTTAACAAATAATATAATTAAATTAATTAAATCTAATAAATTTAATTAATTAACAACTATATACTACCAAATCAAATATCGTTATCAAACAAGCTTTCAAGTTGTTTTTTTTTCCTACTATGAGAATGAAAATTAAAAATTAAAAATTGAGCACAAAAATTAAAAAATTGAATACAAAAATTAAAAATTGACAACATTACTAAACGCTGGAGCCAGTAAATGTTTGATTTATTTTTTTAGTTTACAAGGTAAGGTTTTGGAATTAAAATTTTCAAATAAACAAATTGTAAGACATAAATTGATAAAATTATTCCCATTAATTAACTAAATATTTTTTAAAAGAAAAAGAACAATTTAATCTTTCAAAATATATTTCGATCTATTCTATTTTCAAATATACTTATGTGTGTCAAACACTAACAAAAATAAATTTTAATTTTAATTTTATTGACAAAATGTTTTAATTCTTTAGCATTCCTATTTTTATTCTTATTTCCATTGATAACAAAACATAGCATTAAAATTCACACAAACCTTCTCATGTGGATCGATCTATGCACGCACAAATACACAACCTTGCAGATTCTTAATTACCCAAAAAAAAAAAAAAAACCTTGCAGATTCTCACGTCGTCTTTTTCTTATTGTCCCCGCATTGGATATACCCTACTAAATAAAAAATAAGATGATATTTTGGTGAAAATATTCATCAAAATAAGTTATCAAGATGATGTGGAGATTTTTAAACATGTCACTTTAAATAAAATACTCATAATGTGCGCTATAATTATAAAGCTGTCATTGACAAATTATCTTAGTAGAATATTATCACTTAAAAATGTAGAAATGTTGTCATTTTTTTTGTTGTTACCAAAATGCCAAAAAAATAAGTAAAAGACAAGTAAAAACCAAAAAAAAAAAATGAAAATTTTCATAAGGAAAATTGGCGATTATGTGAACGGTAAAATAAAAAAAATATCTAAAAATTTAATTAATTTGACATTTTCTGTTAAGTTTTAGTTGTTGATTTAATGGATTATATCATATATATATATTAATAACATTTCAAAATAAGAGAGGTAAATATAATTTTAACTGTTGAAGGGCATAAATTTAATTATTAAAATGTTATGAGGAGATAAGTGTAATTATTCTGAGGGTTGATTCAACTGGCAAAACTTTGAATTTGCTCCCCATAGGTCACTAGCTCAAACCTTTGATTAAGGCCACTAGAGAGCTTATCCGGTTGTTAATTTCAGACCCCAGAATTAATAGAGGTGCGCGCAAACTTGTTTGGGCACTCTGAGTTACAAAATAACTAATAATAATAATAATAATAATAATAATAATTTATCCAATTTTTAATTATTTGTAAAATGATCAACCACAATCTTTAATTATTTCTTAACAAAATAAAAAATATTCGTTGATTTACGTTTTAAAGTGACATTAGCGATAGATGTTAATCTATATGATAGAATAGAACAATTTTTAAAAATGTTCCTCTCACAAATTAAGATTTAATAGCTAATAATTTTTTTCATTCAACCATTAAGATCATTTTTATATTTTTAACTTCCTACTCAATTCTTATTTCGGTGAATCCCACTATCATCTACTCATAAAATAGTTTTTACATTTTAAATTTTACTATATTTCAAAGGTAGAGATTATATACAAATCAAAACTGTCAACTTAAATTCTACCCAATTATAGTTTCTATGAAATTAAATTTTCTAAATTAAAGTATCATAATTTGTATTTTTTCTTTTATGGTGCTTATAAAAAATTAATTGGAGAGAGAGAGACACCAAAATATATGTAGTAATTGCTATGACCTAAAATTTTGAAAAATAAAAATTAACACTGTGTTTTTTTTTATGGGCTTATCAAAAATTAATTGGAGAGAGAGAGAGAGAGATCAAAACATTTACAACAACTGCAACGGCCTAAAATTTTGAAAAAAAAAATTAAAACTCATAAATTATCTTAATTTTTTTGATTTGAACTTTTTGTTCAAAGTTTCAACTATATAAGAAACTTAATAATAATTTTGTTCAAAGTGCTAAATGCATAGATTATTGCTAGTCTATATAATAAAATCGGATGATTTTTAAAAATATTCCTCTTATAAATTAAGATCTAACAGATTGAATTTTATTCTTTAATGAGTAATTAAGATCTTTTATAAACTAAAACTTCCACTCCAAACTTTGGTTTCTTTTGTCTCACATTGTTAAAACACTACAACTTCACTTTTTCTTTTACCTATAAAAGTAATAAAATTGTAAAATATAATTTTAATAAATGTAAAAAAAAAAAAAAACTCATGGATTTTTAAAAGAGACTCACCTTATTGGGTTTCGAAAAGGAATTCACTTACTTATGAATTCTAAAAGGGACCCACTTGCTTAAGAAATTAATATAATTGTTAAATTTATATATTTCAATTATATTAGTAATTAAATTAAAAATACAAATAAAAATTAAATTAAATTAAAAAACAAATAAAAAATTAATTATTAATTATATTATTTTTCATATATCAACAACGCTTAATATTTTTAAAATTTAAAAGTAAAAAAAATATCGAATATTAATTCGGCTTGGAGGAGTATTTTTTTAAATTTTAATTTTAAATTTACATTGGTCATATTGATTATATTTATTTTATTTTATAAAGCACATATAATTAATAATAATATTTTTATTTGAGTTATTTTTATAAACCAATAAAAAATTTATATTCATCATTCTATTTTTAATTTATTTTTACAAATATTTGAATAAAATTAATCTTTGCAGAGTGATTTTTTTTCTAAATTCTAATTTCAAATTTAAATTGATAAGGTTGATTATATTTATATAATAAAATACAACACATTTCAAAAATGTTTCTCTTGCAAACTAAAATTCAAATGCTAAGATTGAGTTTTATTCTTTAACAAATGGTTGAAGTCTGTTACAAACCAAAACTTCTTCTTAAACTCCTATTCAGTCTTTGGATCACTTCACAGTCCTATAAACCATCAAGTTGAATTAACACTTCATCTTCTTATAAACTATTGAGTTGAATTAATTATGATATTTAAAGAGCTGCGTTGAAAAAAATAAAAATTTTATTTCTCGATATTACTTTACCCGGGTAGAGAGGGTACAGAAATGCATGCATATTTAATTTTAGTTGAGGAGCGCCGTAGGTACGAGTTATTTACTAGTATATATATATAATAAAAAAACTTAAGAATTTAAATTTAAAATATTTTATTTGTAGGATTTCTTCAATGACCAAGGGCTTCTTTTCTCTCCATTTTAGTTATTTTTTGGTCACTTCACATGGAAGTACACTCTCTCTTTCTAATTTTTTTCTGTATGATAGAGAAAGTTAGGAATTTGAATTTAGGATATTTTTAATTGTTAAATTTGTTCAATGGCCATTGTTACTTCTTTTCTTTCTACTTTAGTTGTCTTTCAGTCACTTTACATGAAAATATACTTTTTTACTCTTTCTAGTTTTTTTATTAATTTCTAATTTTTTTATATAACAAAAAAACTCAGAATTTGAATTTAAGATATTTTTAATCATTAAATTTATTTAATGACTAAGATTAATTTATGTGTTCACTTCGATTGTATAAATGTACAATAATTATACATTTAGATTTAATACAAACATAAAAATTTTTATTTTTACTCTCAAAGTTAATGAATATTAAAAAATTAAATAATAATAAAATGACTTTTACAGGACACTTTAAATTATGAATGCAAAATTAATCATAGTAATTATAAGAAAAAAGGAAAGATAGGAATGAAGTTAAGTAAGGATAATAATTTGACATATCAATAATAATACAATTAATTTAGATTAAAAAATCAAAAATCTTTGCAAATATAATTAATATTTAATCATGAATGTAAAATTAATTATAGTAACAATAAAGGGAGATAGAAAATAAGAACAAAATTAAATGGGGAAAGGTCCTGCACGACAATAAGTAATACAATATAATAAGGAACAAGTATTTGAACTTAGGATATTTTTAACCATTGGATTTGTTCAATAACTAGAATTATTTTTTCTCTCTATTTAATTGTCTTTTGATCACTTTACATGTATTCTCTCACTCTTTTTTTCAATTTCTTTTGAATATTTTTCTATGATTTAAATATTTTTCTAAAAATATGAGATGATATAGTAGAAAAAATATTAAATAAGAAATTTTTTTAAGAGAGTATTAAATCAGAAATATTTTGAAAAATAGTATTATTTGAGTAAAACTTAAATTTACAAAAATCTAAAAGTAAAAGCAAATATCCAAAAATAAATAGTATTATTTAGATATTCAATATAACGTAAATCATTGTTGTGTAATAAATATAATTTTTTTCTATCAATGTAATAATTGTACATTAGATTTAATGTAAATATTTAAATTTTTTTTTCTACTAACAAAGTTAATGAATATTAAAAAATTAAATAGTAATAAAATGACTTTTAGAGTTCACTTTAAATCATGTATACAAAATTAATCTTACTAATTGTAAAGGTAAAAAGAAGATAAAGAATGATATTAAGTAGGGATAAGCCCTTAACATCTTAGTAAATAATACAATTAATTTAGGTTAAAAAATAACAACAATTCTTCATAAAACACATAGTTGATATGCAATTATGAATGCAAAATTAGACATGGTAATGGTAAGGGAAGAAGGAAGATTTGAACAAAATTAAGTAGGAATAAACTCTTGATGTCACAATAATAATATAATTATATATACATATGTGTATATATATATATATATATAACAAGGAAATTCAATGAAATACTTTCAACTGTTGATTTGTTCAGAGTCAGGATTACTTTTTTTTTTCTCTCACCTTTGTTGTCTTTTCGATCATTTCATATGAAAACTCACTCTCACACTCTTCTACGTTTTTCAATACTTTTTTAATACGAATTTTAAAAAAAAAAAACAACGCTCAATGAAATAATTTCAACCATTGGACTAATTAATTTAATGATCAGAATTACTTTTTTCTCTCAGCTGTTGTTATCTTTTCAGTCACCTTTACATGAAAAATATACTCTTATTTTTCTAATAGTTTTAATACTTTTTGTAAAAATTTTTAAATTAATATTTTTAAAAATATGATAATATTTGTAATAAATAAATAATAAAACTTTACATTTTTATTAAACCTCGCATGAATACCTACTAGACAAACTCAAATAAATTTTTTTATTTAAAAAAAATGATATGTAGACTTTAATTTTCTTTAAAAAAGTTTTAAAAAAAAATCATTTACAATAAAAATTTAATTTTAATAGACATAAAACTTAAAATTTAAATATATATATATATATATATACTTTTACACTTTTGTGTTATCTATATAATAAAGACTCACTAGGATATTTTTAACCAATAAATTTGTTCAATGTCCAGAATTATTAATTTTCTCTCTAAATTAGTTGTCTTTTCAATCGCTTTCAATGAAATATAATCTCTCATTTTTATAAAGTTGGGTCAAGATGTATTTGAGTTATAATAATGTGTATAACCGTAAATCTTGTTTCATTAGTGATTTTTATAAATTTTATTTTTACAAGATCATTTTTTTACACCTTTTCATACCAGACTGTTTAGTTTTTAGTGGTGGTGTCAATATATATATGGTATAACATTATAATGTATAGACTTAGTTTTTTTTAAGCCAACATATATATATACATATACGCATAAATTTAATTTGATCAAAGTATGTTTGAATCATAGAGTCATTTTTTTATTTTAAAAAATAATATTTAGACTTAATTTTTTTGAAAAAAAATTTAAAAAAATCATGTACAATAAAATTTAATTTTAATGTACATAAAACCTAAAATTTTAAATACATACGCTTTACACTTATGTGTATCTATATAATAAAAAATTCACTAGGATATTTTTAATCATTAAATTTGTTCAATATCTAGAATTATTAATTTTTCTCTCTACCTTAGTTGTCTTTTCAATCGCTTTCAATAAAAATACAATCTCTCACTTTTACAAAGTTCGGTCAAGATATATTTAAATTATAATAATATGCATAACTAGTAATCTTGTTTTATCAGTGATTTTTGTAAATTTTATTTTTACATGATTTTTTACACCATTTCATGTCAACTTAGTTTTAGTTTCAATATACATATACATATGTATGTATAAACTTAATTTTTTTTAAACTAATATATATGTACACATATATGTATAAATTTTGTTTTGATCAAGTATGTTTAGTTATAGTTACATTACTCTTATTCTCTTTTAATTAATTATTTATATTTTACAAATTTTTTTTTTATAAATTTGGTGTTGAGTTATTTACATACCAAATTATGTTTTATGTACTTTTAAGAAAAGGACAATTACTAGGTGTGTATATATATATATATATATATATATATATATATATGTATGTATGATGCCATTATTCAACTGTACTTTTTTTTCCAACAACGGAACAAACTCTTTTCTTTATATTTTTGTGCCACGAAGAAAAGTTAAATCATTATTTTTAAATTTTTATATAAAATTAGTTTTTGTAAATTTATATTCCTTATTTTGTGCACCTTTTTTTGTCTCGAAAGGAAAGCGGTGTGAGTGGAACTTTTCTTCAATTTTTTAATGGAACTAAGGAGCTGAACTAAATTAATTAACCCAAATTTTTTTTTTGGCTCCAGTTATAATTGAATTAGAACATATATTGAATTAGTATTAAAATAAATATTTTTAATTTTTAATTTTTTATGTGCATTAAAATTAAATTTTTAATTTAAATATTTATTTTTATTAAAATCAAAATCTTAGTTCCCTTTGTCCAATTGTATCCATACATTGTTTAATAAATGCGTAAAATTTATTATTTATTACAAATATTATCACATTTGTAAAAAATTAATTTAAAACTTTATAAAAAATATTCAAAAAATATGAAAAGAGTATGTTTCGTATGAACTGAATAAAATTTAAAAGTTAAAAATATCTCAAATTCAAAATTTTGAGCTTTACTATTAGATAGATAACAGAAAAAATGTAAAACTGATGTAAATTAAAATTAAAATTTTAATTAAAGTGTTTATTTTTAAAAAAATTTTAACGAAAATTAAAGTTTGAATATCAATTTTTTTAAAAAAAAATTAGAAAATCTTAGTTTACTTTGCTAATAATTATCCATAGCGTGTTAATAAATATGTCAGATTTTATTTTTATTAAAAATATTTTCATATTTTAAAAATATTAATTTAAAAATTTTTATAAGAATATATTTCAAAATATGAGGAGAATGAGAGAGTGTATTTTCATATGAAATAACCGAAAAAATAATTAAAGCGGAGGGAAAAAAAAAAGAAGTAATTTTGACCTTTAAACAAATTTAAAAATTGAAAATATTCAAATTTAAAATTTTAAACTTTTTTATTATATAAATTTTTAGTCGTATAAACAATAAAAAAATGAGTAATTTTCTCCAATTTAACATTTTCTTATGGTGGTTATTTGCATTTGAATTGCTGATGCATTTGGTGAAAATATAAATCAAAATTATATATTTCCTTTTGTGTGTCACCTCTTCATTCCTAGATAATATACATATATACATATATATTATATATATATATATGTATGAATTTGAATTTTGTAATCCTTTTGCGTGTCTCGGAATATGAGTCCAAATTTTATATTCCTTTTGTGGTCCCCTTCTTTCCTTAAATATGAATCCGAGTTATATTCCTTCGTGTCTTTCCTTCTTCATTCCCCAAATATATATATATATATATCTCTATATAATATATGAATTGAATTCTGTATTCCTTTTGCGAGACAGTGTCTAGCAATATGAATCCAAATTTTATATTCCTTTATGTGTCTCATTTTTTTTTATACTGAAGTCAACATACTATATTTCTTTTTGTGTGTTTCCTCATTTTGCTCCTAAATATTGAAAAGGGTATGAATTAAATTCTTATTCCCTTGGTTGTGTTTCCTTATCCTAAATATTAAAAGAATATGAATTCAACTTCTATGTTCGTTTATGCGTTTCCTCATTTTGCTGCTAACTATTGAAAAGAATATGAATTCAAATTTTATATTTTTTGGTGTCTCTTTATATATATATATATGAAAAAAATGTGGATTCAAATTTTAGTTTCCTTTTGTACATCGCTTTATGTCCTAAATATATGGCCTTCGTGTTCAATTGTAAGAATTGAAAAAAAAAAAAAAAAATCTTTTCCATGATTTATAATAATCAATTTAAGTACTGATATGGTCTATAAATACGCACACATTCAAGGACACAAGAGCATACGAACTCGAAGGAAATCCCATAATCTATAGTCTATAGCCTTTGAAGAGAGAATTTGGAGGAAGCGATCAATGGAGTTCACAAAGGTGTATTTGGTTGCGACGATCGTTACAGTATTGTTGTCCTCTTCTACGGGTCGTCATGATCCAATGGCGTACGAAAAATACTCCCTCTCATTTCCGATCAAACAATATTGGGACGAAGAGACTTGTTCCCACTGGTCCTTGATCATGAAGAACCTCCTGAAACTTTTTCAGGGACGAAGAGACTTGTTCCCACTGGTCCTAATCATGAAAGATCTCCTGAAACTCCCGAAGCTTTTTCAGGGACGAAGAGACTTGTTCCCACTGGTCCTAATCATGAAAGATCTCCTGAAGCTCCTGAAGTTTTTGCAGGGACGAAGAGACTTGTTCCCACCGGTCCTAATCATGAAGAATCTCCTGAAACTCCTAAAGTTTTACAAGTTGTCTTAACTAATTTTGGAACAAAAAGATTTGTTCCAACGGGACCTAGTCATGAACAATCTCCTAAAACTCCAGCTAAAAGCCAACCATTTCAACTTGTTTCAAAAAATTTCGGGACGAATAATAAACGTATTCCCGAAACACCAGGTAAAAAGTGAATTATTTCGACTCGTTTCAAACAATTATGAGATCAGAAGACTTGTTCCAGGTTGTCCAAATCCTAAGGTGTCTATGTCTACAGAATAATTAAAAAATTTGTCCCGAGTTATTTATTAATAAATTCCTACAATTTAAATCTACAAACACATTAAATTTGTTTTCATGGGAGACATTGACGCCTATCTGGTATTGCCTGCAATTTTATATTTTATATTGTACCATTTTATATTTCGATCCATACTATACCGTGCAATTTTATATTTCTGTATTGTGATTGGAAAGTTATTCTCGTTGCATATGTTGGATTAGTCAATCCGTGGTTACGCCTTGGTTAAGAAGATTTTTTTCTTTTTTTTTTTTTTTTTTGGGTACATTGGAGTTAATGTTTCGATTCTTTAACGAAAATATTTCTCTCACATAATTGATTTAATTTGATTTGAGTAGGTAAATAAAATTTAGATTTAAAATGCATTTTGAATTTAAGAAAATAAATTGATTTGATTTAAGAAAAACACCAAATTTGACCATATTAATAGAAAATAAAAAATATTGTAAATACGATATATGGAGATAAATTTGTTCATTTACTTAACTGCCTTAAGTAAATAATGAATTCTCATCAAATTCATAGAAATTCTAAAAATTAAATTATGAAAATAAATTAAATCTAACTTATAAAATTTATTTTAATTCCAAACATAAGAATTAGTGAAAATTATATTCAAATAAAATCAAATCCCATCAAATCCACTATTAAAAGTAAGACATATGTTTTTAATGTAAAAATAACATTTAATGTTACAACACTAAAAAAAAATAAAATATTTCTAATAATAATAAAATGATCTACTATAACCTTATCAAAAATAATAAAAAAAATTCCAAACAAAAAAGGAATACATAATACAAAAAAAAAAAAAAAAAAACACAAACGAATAAAATAAAAGAACATATATCGGGCTCCCGCAAATCTCTCAAGATTTAATATAAGCAAATAAATAAGATTATATGGAGATATATATAAATGATCCGTGCAATGCATGGTAGCAACATACTTTGTTATTTAAATAATAATCGATAACTAATGGTGTAGACTTCTAAACAAAGTGTACGGTGGTAATCAGGGGCGGACTCAGGAATTTTGTGAGTGGAGGTAAAATTTAAAAAAAAAAAGTAAACATTAAAAATTATTAAATAACAATTAAATTTTAGTGGGGGTAATTTATATATTATATATTAAAAAATTTTATATAAACTATATATAAAATATACAAACTTTTAACAGTTAGTAGGGACAGCTGCCCCCACTCGCCCTTTCATGGATCGGCCCCTGGTGGTAATGTTTAGAAGGAAAACAACATGATATATCGAGATAATTATACCCATTCTCTTTTCTCATGAATCGTGAAATTAGAAACATATTGATTTGTACCACTTAAAAAAAATTACACACCGTTTCTTATGATAATATATATGTAATTGTATATTAAAAGCAACACAAAATAAAATATTTTAAAAATGTTTATAACTTTTTATGAGTATGATATATGAATTAAATAAGGAAAAATGGAGATTTTGCATTTAAGATTAGATAGAGTTACTTTTAGAGAGAGGGAGAGATAGAGGTGGAGCCAGGCATGAGAAAATGAGAGATATTAGCAGTAAAGAGAGAGAGAGAGAAAAAAAAACTACCATTCTAGATAATGACTCACATCAAATTATAAAAATGGTAAAAAAGGATGCATTTAAAGTGTAATGAAATGGATTATGATATTTTATTAATACATTTTTTTTTGGTAGGTATATTTTATTAATACATTGATGCATTACATATGAAAGAGATATTATACATTTAAGAGACAAGAGATGTTTATTTTTAGAGAGAGATTCTCTCGAGGTTAAATCCTTTTTTTTTTTTTTTTTTTTAGAGAGAGATGCCAAGGAGTGAGAAAGCGAGAAGGATTGATGGTAAATGAAAAAATAAATAAATAAATAAAAATTTGAACTTTGACAGCATTTCAAATTATCTAAAATCCGAAATAAAAATTAGTAAAATGATTAAAAGAAATGACACAAACGATCGACTTTTCACTCTTGAAAAATCATGACAGGGCATATTTGTATATTATCATAATTAATAAAGATAATATTTTCTTATTAGTAAGAAAGACTCAGCAGAGAGACTGTTTATTTATTATTTTTTTTTCTTGAAATGATAATGATTTATATAAAATTACAAAACATATGATTCATCAAAAAATTACAAAAAAAAAAGGGTACCAATTAAAAAAGTTACTTTTTTAATTAATTTTTTTACGTAAATGCATTTTCTATTTTGAAGCATTTTTTTGTAATATTTTTATCTAGCATGAATAAAAATTATCAAACGAAAAAAGAAAACCAAATTTTTATTAAAAAAACAAGACGGAAAAAGTTAAAAAAAAAACATTTTTGTCGTCCTCAAAACAAACATAAAATTAAAATTAAAATTAAAATCATGTTTGATTTCATCTTTCAAATTAATTGTTTTGGCTTTTTACTTTAAGAAAATTAAGTTTATTTGGTTAATTTAGGTAGCATTTGGTTTACTTTTCTGTTTTCTATTTTTGCTTTATGTGTTAAAAATTTCAAAACGAGGAATAGAAAATATTATATTTTTCTTATTTTGAGATTTTATTTATTTTTTCTTAAAACTTTTGAAATGACTTTTTGTCATTTTTCATTTTTATGTATAAACTTATTTTCTATTTTCGAAAATAAATTTTGTAAATATAAATAAGTAAATGAGTTTTGAGTGGTTTTCTTTATTTTCAAAAGTACAAAATAAAAAATGGGATCAAAACAAAAAATAGAAAACAAAAACTAAAAATAAAAAAAATAAACCAAATGATACCATAACTTTTTGAACTGTAAGTAAGCTAACCTACTAGGGAAAAAATGCTAAAAGCAACAAATTTAAAAAATTAGAGTTTTTTTTAGTTTTTCAAAGACATGTGAGGTTTAAAATTTTTATTGACTTATCAAAAATCCTCACCGAACATCATAATATAAGATTTAAAAATCAAATCTACTCACGTTTGTTTAATATAAATTATTTGTCTAAATATAATTTTTTTAATAGAACTTTTACATATAAATAGACTTAAAGGCGACTTACTACAAATTGATGGATACTTTGTTCAAAATCTTTAAATCATGAAACGTTAAACTTAAAATTATAAAAGAGTGAATTTTTTTTTTTTAAATCCCAACTTACCCTTTTTCAAATGAATAATAAGTTAGAGTCTAACTGTACTTATACTCTTCTGAGCCAAAAATAGCGATTAGATCATTTCCCTCTCGACTAGAACAATAAAAAAGTTTTTCCGATCTTTATATTTTGGTCTTTCTCAACCCTTCAAACTTAAAACTCATCTTCTCCCCTTCCCGTTCTTGTAATAATAGGAAATTTTCTATTAACAAAAAAAATAATAGGAAATTTTGATTTTGCGTAAATAAATTTCCTTTGATGTTGTAATAATATTTATTTTAACATGATTCAAAAATTTGAGGATTAGAAAATTTTATGGGATAATAAAATTTCCTAATTGCATTTTCAAACTTTAAATTATTTCATACATGAATTTAATGTGAATTAGTTAGATTTTTACCCAAACAATACCTAACTCATGTGGCCATTTGATTCAACAAAAGCCTAATAATCCATGAACCAACCCACCCAATTCACTCCTAACACAATTAAACTCATCTCACCTACGTATTGAGTTAACTCATGAATAGAATGATTCAATCAAACTTCTACAAATTTGCCTTCGTCCTCACCTCCTCCAACTTTTCATCCGAAATTCCTGCCAATAGAGTTCATTGCAACAAGAATTGTGAATCTTGTCCTACCTTGGCAACTTGATCTAATAAAATTGGCTTTGAGTCTTTCAAACATGGCTATGTCTTCCTCCAACAACACCTTACGTTCAATCGATTAAAGTTTTCATGAACTCCCTATAAATTGCTCATTGAATTGATTAAAAAAAATATTGTGAGCTATAAAAGTGTCGTGAGGGAGGCAACATTCTCATAATTTAAGTAGTTTAACTAGTTATTAGAGGTACACTCAGGATGAAAGAAAAAAATAGTAGAGTTTGAAGTTTTCAGTTTTGGAAATTTTTGGAGTCTGATTTTTTCTCCTTCTTGGAGCGGGTCACCAAAAAATTAATTAAGGTAGGATAAGGAGTTTTCTAAAATGTGTTATATTTCTTTAATTTGGATTAGTTTGATTGGATGAAAGATTAATTTGAATCATTGTATGTCTGATTCTTGTAATGACTCTTATCTATACAGTATAATATTTTTCACTTTGGGCTTAGTTAGGTGTAGTGTGAGTACTTATTGGGTTCATCCAATTTGGTATTGCTTTGTCTCAAGCACACTTAATCTTGGAATTCCAACATAATTTAGTGCTTTCACGACTTTAAAATGCGTTGTACTTTATAAATGTTAAATATTACATGTATACTTATTCCTTCCTCTACCCAGGTGGCATATGATGGAAGGCATTACTTCTCTACTTCACTTTCTATTTCACCCTCCTGCAGGCACAGGTAGGTCCCTCATAGGTACGTGAGACAGAAGATATTACTTCTTCGCTTTACCTCTCATTTCACTCTCCCACAACCAAATTCCCTCACAGATAAGTTTCTCACAATTCTTAGTTGTTTTGAAATTTTTAAACTAGATAATATTTGAATTTGTGGTTAATTACCTTCATCATTTATGAATTTGAATTGATTAATGCTTTTTGAATATGTTTTTTTCGATTAGTTAATGTTCATATACATTGATAATGATGGTACATAAACCCAAGAACCCAAAATAGTAGTTAGGATTGCTTGGAACCAAAACAGAGCATGAAAAAAGGCCACAAAATTCTGGCACTGCTACTAGCGTTTGGACACCAGCCCTACATTTGAACACCAGGCCCATTTCCTCGGCACTGCTTGATACAGCGCCCGCGCAGGAGGCCGAGTGGTCGTGTTCGAAGGGTGCTGCCCATGTCGAGCTCGCCTTAGCTTGCGTATCTCGGCCCTTGCCCGCCTGTCCTGCACCATCCTCGTGTGACCCGCGCCCCACCTCGCGTGTCCTAGCCGACATAACTGCCTAGTGGGTTTTTTTTTTTTTTGATAATTTTAAATATTTTGGTATATTAGAAATATCTTTAAAATAATTCAACACACATTACCCAGACCGGATTAAATTAATTTAATTTCTAAGGCCTAGTTTTATAATGCACACCTATTGTTCAATAAAATGCCTAGAAGAAAAATTTTAAATATATCCTAGATTGACTCTCAAATGAGTTTAGATCACTGTAATTAGTTTTTAGGCACTGTTTTGTTACCCTAACACCTTTGATAATTTTTCTACATGTTTATTTACATTATTTGTAGTTTGGACCAATTTATTGAAGTTAATATTACAGTAAACCCTAATTTTTGATAAAATACCCAAATGTAACACTATTACTTATTTTCCCTTATTTGGACTTTCAAATGAATTTGGTTCATTTTAATTAGTTTTTAGGTATTGTTTTGCCACTGCAAAACTTTGGGCAATCATTTCTTTTATTGATTTATTTTTTTCATGACTCTGCTAATTTAATGAGATTAAATTAATTATTCAATAAAATGCCTAATTGAATAAATTTAATCATTTTCTTATATTTTACTACCTTTACTAACATTAGAATATTTTTATGACAAGTCATGGATATTTTGAAGGCTCGGAAGCTTATTCAAATAAAATATTAAAATCCAATTTTGGATAAGGGTTTGGTTATGAAACATCTAATTGGTTGAAAATAATTCGAACTATTATTTGTAATTAACAATATTATTCCACCGAATTAAATTTTAATTCTAAAATTTGGCTTTTTAATATGAGATGTATATATTATATTCCTATAAAAAAAGAATGTTTATATTTATGAAATTTTGATAATTATGAGATATGAATCTTTAAGAAATGTTAAACATCGGTATTTCTGCATAAATAATTTTTTTTTTAACATAGAGATTTTTATTTTGGAAAGAAATCATTAGAATAAAAATATCCAAAATGCAATTTTTTGAAAATCTCAAATTTTCGAATTCACACATTTTACCATCAATAATGCGATAAAGTAAATTTTTGAAAATTTTCTAGTAAAAAGAAGTTGTAAGGATTTAATATATTCTATATTTTGATAAAAATAATAAAAAAATTAGGTAAAATCAAAATTAGAGCTAATGAGATTCAACCTTACAGCCTCTCGGTCATTATTCAATCACCCACCAATCAAACTACCAACCTCAAATTGATTATATATTTTATAAGAAATGTTTGTAAACATATCTGAAAAACTAATAAAACAATTAGCTGATTTAACCCATTAATCTAAAATTAATTTTATAGAATAAACACACTGCATGTATACTTTAAGCATTTACATAAGTGAATTGAAGAATTGTGACTGCGTATAGTCTTGATTTATCTAGGAATTTGATGACACTAGTAATATTGACTACTTTAAATGAAAAAGTTAGAATTTTGGGTGAATATTTAAATATCAGGTCTTGATTCAGTATAAGGTACCTTAAAAATATCAAATAATGAAAAAAAACCCAAAACATGAGTTCCCAAGCACATTATTAGCCTCAGTGTTCGCCGAAAGAGTGGCTGTATATTTATATATACGTGTGTATATATAGAGAGTGTTTGGCAGTTCAAAAAAAAAAAAAAATACTTAATTTTTGATTTTTTTGTTTTTTTTTTTTTTTTTGCATTTTTTGTGTGTTTAGTTGAACAAATTGTATTTTTTAGCATTTTTTTGTAACTTTAGGTGTTTGGTAAATTTTTTACTGTAGTAAATAAAAAAGTGACAACTTTTTTGTTTACTTTTTACTATAGCAAATTAAAAAAGTGAAAAAATTTATAATTTTACCAAATACCAAAAGTATTTTTTTTACTAATTTTTGAGTTGCCAAACCAGCTGATATATATAATTTTTAAAGTTAGTTTAATTGGGAAAAATAATGCAAATTAATAAACTTTTTCATTCTAACAGTTAGGTATAAATGAAATTTGACAGAAAAATTAATTACACATTAACAATTAAAGAAATTTGACTATTACAATTAAAATGAGGGGCGCTTGAATAACACTAAGTGTAAATTGCAATACAGTGATTTTTATACTTTATCTTATATTTTTTATCATTAACAAAAATTTAGAGATAATTTATGCGCATAATAATGTAAACGCGCCCTAGGTCAAATAATATTGAATTTTTTTTGTAATAAATAATTTAATCTGTACATAACACAACCGCGTGAGAATTACAGCGTGCTTGAAAAGGCGTACATAGCCCCCTTTCCCTCCCTCCCCCCCCCCCTTTTAAGTGAGAAATTTTTTAATCCAAAAACGCCCTACGGCCGGACACATGAAATGGTGATTCAGTATTAATCACTTCACCAATTTTTAGGTGCGTTAGGTGGACATTTCTGATTCTTCGATTCATCATTTTTGATAACTAGTGAGTGTGGGGTGAATTGTGCCTTGACCCTTTGTACGATAACGATTTGTAGTGTGTTTGAAGTTTTACAAAAATGTGATAAATTTTTATAAAATATAATTTTTTTTATTTAGTAGAAATTAAGAGGTTATAACTTTTAAAATTTATATTAATTTTTTCACTCCAAATACACTCTTGGGGTCGTTTGGAGATTCAAGAAGTTTAAAAATATTTTTAAAATTCGAAAGTTTAACTTTTCAAATTTAAAAAAATTTTCACTTTATCATAAAATTTACCAAAATTCTTTAGAACAAAGCATTATAATGCGTTTTAATGAATTTAGGTAAAGTTTTTAAAAAATTGTACTGACATTTGTAAAAAAATTCACAAAATTTTTAAGATTCTCTACTAAAATTTTGCTACGTGTCACTTTATATAATTTTTAACAATTTTATATTAAATCAAACACAAACATCTAACATCATTTTAAAACAACTTTTACACTAAATTCAAAGAATTTTACTTTTGAAAAATTTTAGAATTGTCTTACAGTCTAAACGACCTCTTAGGTAGCATTTGGAGTGACAAAACAATGGAAAAACGTGATTTAGGTAAAATTTTAGCGTTTGGCGTTTAATCATCAAATCACATTTTTTAAAGATAAATAGTATAACTTTTGATTTTTGTATTAAAAAGTTAGATAGAGAAACTATTAAACGATTTTTTGATTTGTTCTAATGGATTTATGTCAAAATTGAGTTTTTTACTTTTACGTCAGAATGTTGAGAGAAAAATCGTGAAATGAATTTTTGGATTCATTCTAATAGATTTATGACAAATTTGTTAAAATCTATTAAAAAGTTATTAAGTTGTAAAAAAAATATTGAGATTTGAAAAAATTATTGGGATACGTAAATATTATAAAATTTATAAAAAATTTAAAATAGGTAAAATGTTTAGAATTTTAAAATTTTTTTAAATTTTATTAATTTTAGTAAATCGAACAGAGCAATAGTATTATCCTGAAAATGTGTTCCATTTCTATTTAATTTTTTCTCCAATATGGGCCTCCACACGCACAGTCCTCAATTTGTTCACCCGCCAATTTTCACTCGCCAACGGCCACCAAAGCGTTGCAATGATCATCCACAAACAACTCTTTTGAATGTGGACCCCATAAGTGCGGTCAGCCCAACAGCGCACCTCTTTTTGTGGGTCGCATTTAATTCTCTCTCTCTCTCTCTCTCTCTCTCTCCTTGGTGGACAGGCCTCGGACCGACCACCACTATGCATCTATACTACTAGGATATTGAATTTTGGATTCCCGAAAACACCCTTTGTCCGTGCTGTATTTTCATTTCTGCCCCTTTTTGGGCTAGAATGCATATCATTGCGTTTGGTTTGAAAACCCTTTCTATTTTTTGTAAATAAAATATGTTTTCTACTTTTCGTTAAGGCCCGTTTGGAATTCTGAAAAACAAAATAAATCTCCAAAAAATTCTATTTTGTTTCCTACCATTACTAATTTAAATTTTTCCGTTTTACTAAAAACTCAAATTCACTTAAAAAAATCAAAAATTCAGAAAAATGTTAACTGAATGCGTAAATTTTTTTTTACAATCATATTCTCCTAATTGAAAGTTTTCAAACGAGCACCATTGTTACTATTTTTATGAATTTTTTTGAATCCGTGAAAACGGATTTGGAAAAACCCCGTTTCCACGGTTTTAAAAAATGAGTGTTATTTTTGAATCCGTTAGAACGGTTTGGTAACTGTTCTAACGGATTTTTCTGCCAAAATTAATTCAAACCACGTTTTGTCTTGTTTTTTATCACTCCAAACGCCACCTAAGTATATTTTTCGAAAAACATTCTCTAATTTAAATAATTTTTAGTAATTTTTTTAATTTTTTAAAAAATAAAAATAATCAAACCAAATGCATATTTTTTTCTCCAAAGAATTGATAAATGAGCCTAAATGATTAAGCACGTAATTTTTATTCATAACGAAAATAATGGGCATATTGTTTGGAGTATTTCAAATCTCTACAAAATTTTATAAATTTTTATAAAATTAGAATTCTTTTTAATTACACGAATTTTGAAACTACAATTTTTATAAATTTATCCCATTTCAAACACACCAATGTTGTTTCGCTAAACTAATCCTGCTTGTTGGGGTCGTATTAGTGGAAGCTCGTGACAGGTTTCATGCAAGTATAAGCTTTCTTGGAAAATTAATAGTTCATATAAATAAAGTCTATATTACGCCGTTGTAATTTTTCAATACGAAACTATAAAAAATAAAATGATATTAACAAGTAGGTGTGTAAGATCGAGCAAGAATCAAAAATCGAACTGAAAATTTTAATTTTTACTTACTCAATTCTCAGGTTAGATTTGGAATTAAAATTCGATTCAGTTTTAATTTTTGTATATAAAAAACTAAAATAATTGAAAATTACATTAAAAATTAAATATAAATACATATAATAATTTTGTACAAAATAAATTGTAAATTATAAATAATTTAATTTTTAATTTCGAATAGACACTCCCAATTAATAAGCACCGTTGGCGTGTGATTAGTGTGCATGCATGATTTGAAAAGCTGGCTAGTATTTTTCCACGTGAGAGCATGTAGAAAGGGAGTGGAATAGTAATTAGGGAAAATCGCATAAAAAATAAATTTTTAATAAAAATATTCATTTTTATTTACTCAAATTTTAAAATAATAAAAAAAATTTTAAACAACTTAAATTTCAAATCGATGAACTTTTAAATGAATGTTGCAAAATTACAAAGTTAGGGATTAATAATTTCATTTTAGCTAGCTGAAAATTGAAATGTTATCTTCCTAACTAAGGCAGAGTTGTATTTTTATTTAATTATGTTTTAGATTATCAGACTGAAATGATAGAAGAAATATAATTTTAAATAAATGATGTTGGGTTACTGTATGGAATTGTACAGATAATAAATTAAAAAATGATTTAGATATGGTAATGTGAAGGAAAATGATGAATTTGGAGAAAAGTGGTAACTTAGACTAAGCTAGTTGAATATAAACCATGGAATATAAAATTTTAATAAGTTATAAGATCTTATTTAATTGATGAATTATGTGAATTATTGAACATTTATTTTATTTTGAGAATTTTTTATTTATTAAAATTTCATGATTATTTGATATTTTTTATTAACTACCTATATAAATTAGAGATATTTTATTTATTTATTATTGACATTTATAAAAGTTTTTTTTGGGGGGTTAAGTAACATTTTATTAAAGTTGTGAATTACTAATTTATATAAATTTTATAATATTAAAATTTCTATTGTGACACCTCGGAATATGAAAAAGAAAGGTATCTATTTAGAATAAATAATAATTATTTATTCATATATTGATATTATTAATTTTGGATTTAGTTATTATTTTTTGGGTTAAAAGTTATTATCAAACAGTGGGTACACGTGCATCCAAAAGTTGAAAATCTCAAGACCATTGCAAGTATTTGGTTATCATTCCAATAGTTTAGTAATGTACAAAATGAGGCAAATACTCGAGAATGGTATATTTATTTTCCTCAACTATGTACGCGGATGCACATACCCAAGATACCATACTTTTAGGGTTTAGGGCTAGACATAGACACTAAGAAATGGTGTGATTTTGCTAAATTTGATTAGTCACCTAAAACTCTATAGAGCACTTAAAATCTTATGAATTTGATATGTGATTCTCGATTAGTCACCTAAAACTCTATAAAGTACCTAAAATCTTATGAATTTGATGTGTGATTATAGTTGAGTTTGAGATATTGGTTACCGTTTGAATAATAAATAATATGATTTTACCATCTTAATTTAATGGTTGTTAATTATACTATGATTGTTTCACAATAGTTTGAGAAGATATTATTATATATTTTGTCATCTAATTGACACGTGTGATTTAGTATTCATTCCCCTATAACTAATATTGCATGTTTGAGTACTGTGAAATCTGCGCTTGGCATGAATGCTAGTACTTTGGATTATGTTAAGAATAAGAGTTGTGATGTATATATTTTTGTCTTAAATTTAAGTTATCTGGATCAGTTAAAGTCTAATATAATCTGTATATGAAACTTTGTTGTCCACATATTAGCTAAGATTGTACAGTTGTACTATTATTATTATTTTATTATTATGTTTAGATTTGCTCCCATTACTATGATTTCTTAATATTGAGATATAATTGATAATTTTGCATGGCTACATGTGATTAGCTCACCTCTATGGGTTGTGGGAATCCAGAACATGCCACAATACCTCATAGTGATAACTGTGATTTTAACAAATTTTATTCAAATTATTTGAACGTGAGATACAATATATATATATATATATATATGGGGACTAAAATGCATTTACAAAGATATTATAATCAGTTCGCGAAAATAATGATACTAATATGTACTTAGATTTACTTCATCTTAATGAATTTATAGAGCATTAATTTTAGTATGAATTTGTTTTTTTCAAAATTTATTTAAATTTTGTGCCTATGAAAAGGTAGAGAAAAATATTAGAAACTAAAATACTTGTATATAAACTTTTGTAAATAAAAATTAGTCTGAAAATTTCAATTAACAAAAATATAAGAATATATATATATATATATATATATATATATATATATATATATATATATTAATGTAAATATAGAGCACATCAATTTATGATTGTATGACATTTTGTTAAGTTAAAATTTAATATGTTCATGAATGCTATTATATATGATTGCATGTGATTAGCATACGTTCTTGGGTTATGAGTTATTTGGTTATGAGCTAAATAACATAAAATGGAGCAAAACTAAATGGTATGACACTTGTGAAGTTAAAATTAATCAAATTAAAATTTAATATATTCATAAGTTTCTTTTATTTCTTTTATTTTTTAATCTATTAAATAAAAACATAATTTTATATTTCATTTCTCTTATTTTTTATTTTTTACATTCTTTTTTTTCATCACCAAATTCTCACTACAAACATACTTTTAATAAATTTTTTAAGTTTTTTTTTTTCTTCTAAAAGTTAGGTAGTAGTATATATATAGAAGCGTTTGGGTAAAATTATTAACTATGAGATAAAGACGCATCAAAGTTAGAACTAGAAATAAATGGCCAATTGTCAAAATTTAAAAATAATTTAATTTTTATAGTTGCCATATAGGGGGGGGGGGAACTAAAATAACGTTGAAGTCTATAAATTACCACAAATGGATAATGCTGGCAGCAATAACTATTGAATTCTTACTATTATCTTGAATTCTTACTATTATCTTGAATTTTTTTTAATTACCAAAAAAAAAAACATGAGCACATGGTGTGTGTAATTGTCACTTTTCTAATGGAATCACGGATAAAAAAAAAATAACGTGGTGATTAAAAATTTAAAATTTATAAATTGACTTAATTAGGAGTAATTTTTAAAAATTGTTTGATTTAAATTTCGAGTTTGATGGGATATTGACTGTACTTTAGAACACTAGAGGCATTTGGAGTGACAAAAAATGATAAAATTTGATAAAAATTGTGGATTCGTTATTTGTACAGTAAGATAAAAAATGAATAACTTTTAGAAATTTTTAGTATTTTTAAATAATTTTCAGAGCTCCAAACAAATACCAAAATTAAAGTTTTATGATTTTTTTTTAATTTTAACACTAGGCACTATCCCTAATATTCTCTTTATATAATAATATAAATACTCACAGAAGATAATCTAAATGAACATTTCTTTTTTAATTTTAGAGTAAAAATAAGTGCTACCATAATAAACATAGTAATAAAAAAAAAAACCCTACAATAAGGCCAATAACTGTTTTAAACTAGAGAAATGCTATAATTGCTACTCTACCTAATAAAATAATAAACATTGTCTCTTTGTATTTTAATATTTGAATAATTAAATAGTAAAATCAAAAGAGAGATAAAAATATATTTTAATGCTTTAAATAATAAAATAAAAATTAATGTAAAACAATGTTGAAAAGAGAATATGTAAAATAGAGAAGTGATATTTTTATTTTATTTTATTTTAAAAATTTTACGTAAAACAACTAATTGGAATGCTCAAATGAAATTCAAACATATTAAAGTAATTTATCAAAATAATTATAACATGAGAAAAGAAAAGATAATTTCAGGAAAGATATAATTAGTGATCAATATCGTAAAGACGAACTTACCAAAATATATATATATATTGCAAAAACTTTTTTTTTTTTTTTTTAATGAATGGATAGTAGCAGCAATTAGAGCTGATGATGTATAATATGACTTGCGAATATAACACAAAGTTACGTAGATTTAGGTCTAGGCTTCGTTTGGGAGGCCTTGTAGCTTCTCAATTTTTGCTTACTTAAAATTTTGATTTTTTTAAAAATAATTAAATTTATTCAATTAAATTTTAATTTTTTTTAAATTATGAAAGACAAAAATGTCAAATTTAAAAAGTGATTACTAAAAGAGTTATTTTTTTCCTTTCCAAACACATAAAAACAAAAGTTTTTAGTAATAAGTACAACTAAAAACTAATTTTTTTTAGTGTTTAAGAAGGGAAAAAGTTAAATTTTTTAACTTTTTGTTCATGTGATATTTTTGTATTCATATATTTAAAAAACAATTAAAATGTAAAGGGATAATATATTTATTTTGTGTGAAATATAACATTTTAGTTATTGATGACTCAGCAAACTAGTATCCTCCAAGAGTCCAATTCAAGCTCATAATACTGTCTAGTATACTGATGTGGTGCTTGCTAAAGAGTATCTAATACTTAAATTAGCAAGGAAATTGAGAAAATATTTTTGACAAAGTTTCAAAGAGTATGCATGCCATGTATTTGAGGAGATTGTGTATATAGAGATGTGAGACCTACATGGCATAATACACATGAGTCTCACACAATTGTACTTTCCCTCGAATCAAATTATGCCACGTGTATTGTAGATTTCATGTTTAATTCCTTTAATTAGTTATCAAAACTATTAAGTTGCAGCAGCGCTTTTATAGGTAAGATCACGAAATATACCAAAATACAGTTACACATGTGACTGTGACGTAAGTAATCTTATTTTTAATATGACGACCGTTCGGCCCGATCGAGATCCAAATTCTTCGGTTGGTTCGTCTCAATCGTGATCGATCGGGTAAACCTTTTCGGTTTGCACCTTCGTATCCTATAATTTGAACTATTTAGGATGTGTTTGGAGTGATAAAAAGATAAAATGTAGTTTGGGAAAATTTTTTGCGTTTGGTGTACATATCTCAAACCGCATTTTTTTAAGATGGATAGTAAGATTCTTTAAGATAGATTGGATTTTCATTTGGACGGATTCAAAATTTTAGACAGTCATGACTTTTTTGCACTATAATTCGTTCAAATGGATTGTAGAAATCGTTTGGAAAGAAGTTGGCCGCGCGAATCTGTGAGAATAGTTTCTACAATTCCACAAAAAAATCAAAGTGAGTGTCATTCAGTAGATTGAGAGTCTATAGTGAGAATGGTGAAAATTTTTTTCTATTTGATTAATCGAATTCTAGTTATTGACTATTTTTGAAAGGTATTAAACTTTTTTTAAACTTTGAAAAAGTAAGAATGTATAAAAATGTAATAGATATTTTTAGAAATTTTTAAAAATTTTTAAAAAATTTCACTAATTTTTTATGCACCAAACGAACCCTTAATTAAGCGGGTGAGACGAGTTATACGTTTAACTCTTTTAATAAACGTGTACATGCTAAGATTAGTATAATGAGATGTTTAGTTAATCGGGCCGGGTTAAAACTAACCTGATTCGTGTCAAAATTCGTTCATGATCCGGCACGCTGGGTAGGTGAAGCTGAATTGCAACTCCTAGCAATGTAGTTAAGAGTAGGAAATAAGGGCATTAGCGTCAAATGAAAACGGTCACTTAAATACGAAAATCGCTTGGTTGAGAAAACGAAGAGAGCGTGCGACATGAGCGTGAATCCAGAAAATTTGCTGAAAGATGCGGAGAGGGTGGTGCGGATCAGTGTGGGTGGTGGTGGTAGTAGTGGCGGTGGGGCCCTCACTTAATTCGGCCGTTGTCGCTCTCTCTCCAACTCCCCCCTACCCTCTCTCTCTCTGACCCCATCTCGCAATCCATCACCCTCTCTCTCTTCCCAAAGCAAAGAAGAATCATCCACATTCAACAACAACAGCACCAACGCCAAATCCGTTTGCGTAACCACCGCCACCGATCTTCAATAACTTCGCACGATTCCCCATTTCCGCATCGGTTACGCTTCAATATTCGTCTTTTCTCTCGCCTCTGATCTCCATTTTTCTCATCCGTTTCGGTCAGATCGTCTCTTCGATGGTTCAAAAATGATCCGTTTCTCTGCTTATAGCAAAACCAAATCCAACATTTTCAGGTACTCTTTTGTTTCTGATTACTGTCCTGCATGCTTCGTAAATGGCGTTGCTGTTGAATCTCTCTCTCTCTCTCTCTCTCTGTGGAATGATTTATAAACACTGTGCAATGCGATTTGCAGGATCTGGCAGTGTTCTTTGCCTTAAGCTTGGGTCCATCCATCTGCGTTTTGAGGTAATATATACACACACATATCTGTTTTTCAAAGTTATAGGCTTCTTTTTTGGTTAATTTGTTGCTTTTGTTTTTGAGTTGAGGTCTTTTGAGTTTTTCCTTCCTTCAGTTTTATGTATAAAATTGATTGATTCTTAGATGTACTTTTGGCTGTAAAACAAAGGCAAACATGAATTTTTGCTTGCTTTCTGCACTCTGCTTTCTTCAGCCTTATTTGTCTGTCTTCTATTTTAAGAATCTGTTGCATTTACCAGGCGTTCTTTTCTTCTTCACTTTTTCCTCTTTTTTAAATGTAACACAACCCAACTTAGTCTTTTCCCCATCAAATGTAGATTTTCCTCTTCATATATTTTGGGATATTGTTTGTTTCCTTAATGGATGCATCAAATCAAATAGTTTTTTTTTTTTGGATTTTGGAGAGCAAAGTGATTAGTTCCTTGTAGCCATCTATATCTATCTATATTTCTATGCTATTTATGTAAGGACACTGAGAAATTAGTTGGTGAAGCCAACAGTTTTAGTGATCACAAATTTTACTAGGAAACAAATACACCCCCAAATGTCCACCCCTTAACTAGATATGTAGCTAATGTTGTAAATTAAAAGATTATCATCTGCTATTTAAAAACGCTCCACTGCCAACAACACTCGAATAAGTTTGTACAGCTGCTTGGCTACTCTCCACAAATAAATCCACACAAAATATCTCGAGGCAACTCTTTGATATTAATTCTTAGCTATTCAAGTCCAAGCGACTTCCACTACTTGAACTCCCAGAGGCATCCTAGAAATCTCAGAACTAAATCAGTCAACAACTGTAGTCCCCTCACAAAGGAGCAACCTCACCATCATGCTAGGATTGACGGTTATCCCACGGATATATAAGACACATACCCTACAAATCTGCCCACAAATTGGATACAATAAAGCTATTGCTAAGACCGTTCATAGAAATCATCAATTAAAAAAAAAAAAACTGCAGGATATGTGTTCAGCTAAATAGAACAACACTTCAATTATTCTTCTCTATTGCGAAGACTGTTTATAGGAATCATATAAAAAAAAACTGCTGGATATGTGTTCAGTTAAATAGAACAACACTTCAATTATTCTTCTCTAAAATTGTTGCTTGGCTAAACACTCATGGATGTATAGGATTCATACACTTCAAATCTGCCTATAAATTGGATAGAATAACACTTACAAAGACTGATTATAGGAATCATCGGCAGAAGAAACTTTAATGATTGAGACCCGATTAAAACTAGTATAAAGAAAAAGAGGTGGTCAGCCAAAGAGAAAAACACTTCAATTATCCTTCCCCAAATCTTGCTTGGCTAAATACTCTGTGCTCGGTTAAAGAGGCCAACACGTCATCAACATTTATGCTTAGCCAAGTAGGCTAGTGTTGTTTCATACCTTAGGAGAACTCACCCTTCAAATGCTAGTTCATTAGGGATAGGGAACTCAAGTAGTATAAATATCACACGAGCATCCCATAACATCGATGTGGGACACATGTATAGCCTATACTACATATCCCTATGGACTATAACATTTAACTATGCTCCACTACCTTGCACCCACACATGCAAGCTTTGGACTAGTCTTTACCAGTCTTGGGTAAACACTGGAACGTAGATGTCACCCTATGAGGCACAACGGGTGGGAGATATATGGTGTGGGCTTTGATACCATTTATTACTTACCTTAGGGGAACTCATCCCTAAAAGTTGTTTGAGGGAAGGAGTTTGAGGGAAGAAACCAGAGGTATATAAACACCACACGATCATCTCATATTACCAATGTGGGACGTGTCTGTGGACCGTAACAAGTGCTTCCTTGTAATTGATGCTTGGACTTGCTAATAACTATCCCTAAGTAATAATGATCTTGTCCACGCGCAGTTGTCGTGAAGATCGCTCTGCACCTCCAACACTTAGTTACTCTAATGATTGGTATTTGGCATTTAACACTCCATCCCTTATGATTGGCATGAATACATTGGCTTGCTCTAGAACGCCATGAATTTGCTCAGTGCATGTACTAGGATCCATGAGATCGCCAAGTACCTACTCAACACGTTACTCTAGCACATTTAAGATTGCCTTTAGTTTGGCTTGCTAAAGATATTTGAATACATGTTCTTTAAAGTATTTGGCCCTATAAGATTCCCCTTGCTTAGCCTAAACCAATAACAAGGTACATCTCAACTCAAAGATTGCTTAGGTGGTTAGTTGGTACCTACACTTGAGCTTGGTAAGACTATTCCCCTTCTGACAACAAGATTCATTCTCAAACCAAAAGTTGGCTAAGCGCATGTTCTATTGGCTCTAACATTTCAACTCGGGTGAGATTGCCAAACCAAACAAACAGAGACTTGCACCACACACCACATGAAATGGAAAAAAGGCGCTTTTGTAGAACTAACCAACCACTCAAGTTTTAGCTAGAAGGCAATTGGTGGGACAAAAATATGCTTAGAGACCACCGGACACATGGCACCCCACATTCCCCTAAACTTGGGGAGAAAGTAACCTCTCACTACCCCATATGGAAAGGTAGGTGAACAATTGTAATAGGCATCTATTACATAAGGGTAGAGAACCCAACGGAGATATATTTTTACGAACCCTAAAATCCTCTTTGTCCTCCTCCTGTTTTGAGAGCAGCCTCGTTGACGTGGTTGTCAGACTGCCTTGGCCGACGACCCCATGATGGTCAAGATCATTTGACATTTGCTTTTGCAAATCATTCTGGATAGAAGAGGGTAGGGGGGTATGCATGTGTGGGGTGATGAACTTTTCCTCGTATAGCTATTATATCTATCTATATTTCTATACTATCATGTAAGAAATCTCATGAATTAGTTAGTGAAGCCATCAGTTTGTGATCATAATTTTACGAGGAAACAAATACACCCCAAACATCCATCCTTAACTAAATATGTAGCTAATTTTGTAAATTAAAAGATTGTTGTCTGCAATTCAAAACACTTCACTTCCAGCAATTCAAATTTTAAATGATTTCAATTTAAAGTTTGAAATTTGGTATTTTTTAACACTAGAATGACCAGATTAGTTTGTTGTGTGAATAGAAATGAAGAAAGCAACAAAAGGCAAGAAATCATACACAAAATTTTAACATGTTTGGCCCAGATTATCTACATCCACAACGCTTGAATATTTTTTTTTTCCCTATGATATATTGCAAAATCCCCTTGTGGGGTTACATAGTAGAAAAATACATAGGTACACTAAAAAACCCTGGCTTTGTCAATAAGACCAAAATACCCATACCGTACTGCGGGGGGTTTACGTCCTACGTACTCCACATGCAACAACAATGTACCCTTGGCGGCGGAGTAAAGTGGAGTTTAGGAAACTCCTTGTCCCTTCTTAGTCTCTAGTCTGATTATGAATCACGTATCACATATGGTTGTTATCATGGTATGTGAAATTATTTCATTTGTTTGAACGGCTTCTATTAATATTTGTATTCAATATGTGAAAACATATGAAACAAAAATTTTGATAGAACCAAACATGACTAATATAATAATATTTAGTAAATTATTTTTTGTTAAACACATTGCTTGTTATCTTTGTTTTTGCAGCGGTAAGCAGTTACATGTGTGTGTGTGTGTGTGTGTGTGTGCAAGAATCACTAGTTCTTTAATATTGTTTCAATTTTCTTCCCCTATTTTTCCCCTTTAATACTGTCTTTTGCCCCACCGTATATAGGGCAGTGCTTAAGATGATGTTTAGGGCTTCAGAGTAGGTTTTATCATCTTAGCACAGTGGCAATTGTTAAACGGCCATTTTCACCCATATATGTTTCCAAAAAATACATTTCCGTGTAATAGTGACTGGTATATTGAGTTTCAGTGCACCAGAATGCTCTAGGTCATATATGTAGGTGTGTTTCTGCATGTGTGTGTTGAATCTATTGTAAATACAATATAGAAGCCGCATGGTAATGTTAATGATTATGCATTACATATGATAAAACAAGTATAATCCTATACAAGTAAATTGCATTCTTTATTAAGCTTGAACTACTTTCTTCTATAAGTAAATTGCCTTTTTCTAATGTCTTTTTTGTTTATTAACTTACTCAACAAAATCTTAGTTGCAAGCTTGTTGGGATCTGCTACATGAATCATTTTCCATGTATTTCAATCAAGGTTATGTTTTTTTTTCGTAACGTTGTTTAAAATTTGGTATTTCTTCACAATTTTAGTCCATCTAATCTTAAGTTTTACTTTTTACTTGGATCCATTCACTCTTTCTTAATAATGCATAGCGAGGTTTACATTGGACATGACCAAATTATTTTAAACGACTTTCTCTTCACTTCTCTTCCATCTGTGTTTATTCAACTTTAGTGCACCTTGCTTTCCACCTTTAACTTATGTTACTAATGAGAAGACCCTTACTTATGGGATTGCATTGAATTATATTAAACTTTCTCTAGAAGCTTTTACATTGTTCTTGAGTTTTGAATTGGTATAAACTATTTCCCTATAAGATGGCCTTGCTTATTTTTTTTCTGACTTGGTGGTTCATTAATGAGGAATGAGTTCTAAAGAATACTAAATCTGCACCAAATATTAGATGAAGTTTTCAGTGTGGCTAGATCGGAGGAAAAGAAGAAAAACTCCTTGGTCTGAATAATGCCTTCAGAGACTCGAAAGATATGTATTATTATCACCATGGAAGCATAAATCCTTGGAAAAAAAAATAGACTTCTCAAATTTAAACTCCAAGGCCATGACTTATTCATATGAAATTGAGCTTGATTGACCTTGTATACCCTTGGGTGACAGTTAGTTGTGACAGTTCAGGGTATTTTAGGTTGATGGATTAGATCTTGCATGCATGTCTGTTGCATTGCTAGCTTCTGACATTTCATGGTTTGACTTCTCATCTTTTGCAGGTGGATTCTTTTCTGTACATACAATCTGCATGCTTCAGAAACAATAGGATTGCAGTCAATCTGATCTCATGGTTGGAAAATGTTTGGAGGCAGCAACAGCATACCTGTGCTTCCTGTTTTCCTTGACAAGAATCCCTTGCAGTATCATGCTAATGATACAAATCAACTACAGTTTTTGGGAATTGTGAGTTCTCTTTTCATTTATCAGAATCATAAATTTTGCAGGTTATCTTCTATATTCGCATTTGTCCTTTTTAAGGTATCACATATGGATGTACTTCAATTGGCCTTTAACTCAGTGGTTGTATCATCTGTCTGCGTACTTATTCATATGTGCCCTTGTATAAGAACTAGCAGTGTATTCATCCTCTGCACAGAATAAAAATTCATCTGTAAAAGTTAAAAAGGATATTAAAAATAAAATAAAAGTTCATCTATAATGTGTGTCTATGACAACAATTTTTGAGTTCTATTAATACTCGTCATAATATATTTTTTAAGTAATAATTTTTTATTTAATGTTTAAATTGGTTCATATTTAAATTAAGAGAAAGTGCTTGACTTGAATTTTCTTTGAATATAAAGAAAAAATTTTAACTTCGTAAATTTCATTAAGTTTTGACTAAATTAGTTTGTCCTTAGACCTCACTAAATCGTTTTAAGTTATATATATTTGTTTAGTAGGTATTTTATTATATTTTGTCTTAACTCTCATTTTCTCTACTACATTCTTACATAAATAAAATAAATGAAACATATATTTTAGATGTGGTTTTAGGTTTATATTACTTATAATCCCACATTGCAAAAGACCCATTTATGTTGATTCACTTTAAAATTTCTTACTATTTATATAATTAATTAAATTAATTTTTTTTTTTACTTAAAAACGTATTTCTAATAATCTGATTTGATTTTTTTTTTTAACATTATGAGTTAATTCGATCATATATGGGAAATGGAAAAAAAAATTGTCTGATCTAACAATTTTATGACATCTATGTTTAAAAAATTATTACATTATCAATAACTAAATGTATTATTTAATTGGTAATAATGATAGGTTCTGAATATTTGTGAGATATTGTTAAAAATTATTTATGAATTTTGTGACACACACTTACAGATTAAAAAAGATTCTTACCAAAAAAAAAAAAAGATTAGAAAAGATTAAAATATAAATAATTTTTTTCTATATAAGCTTTTTTAAGAAAAATGTGTTGTCATATAATTTGAAACATTGTCTATTATATCTATACTATTATAACAAGGAAAGAGGGTACGTTGGTGAAGCTTAGTGAAACCAATAATAATCGAAGTTGCGTCACATTTTAATAGGAGAATGATACCGTTACAAGTAATCAGTGATAGTTCTATATTGGATCTCTTTTTCTCCTTCCAGCATCTTTGAGTCCCATGTTCTTCCAATATCTTGAGTCTTGCGGTCTTCCAACATCTTTGTGTAAAATTCCACTTTCTTTTAACTTCTGTATGCAGAGTCGACATTTAGGAAAATAATAGATTTTCCCTTCTCATCTTCCAGGCTCCACATAAACCCCATGTTCTTTTTACTTCTATGCATAAAGTCCACATTGAGAAAAATAACTTTTTTCTAACATCTCTATAATTTTTTAAATATGTATTACGAATTTATATTGTATATGTACTGGAAAAATAACTTTTTTTTTTCTAATTTCCGTATTAGATTTTTAAATAAAATTTTTAATTAAATATTATTGTTATATATATCGCAACATGCATGTGATGGTCCTACACACATTGTGTGGCCTCCTAGTATATTATATTAAAACCTTATATATAATTTGAGACAGTGTTACCATTTAGTAGAAAATAATAAAACTAGCTGCTCTTTAAACTTTTAGCAATTAGGTGTGTTTAAATTACTTTCTTATATAAAAGATAGTTATAATTAATTAGAATTACCTCCACAATGCAAAGGCAATTTATGTCGATTCACTTTTATATATGTCTTGCTTTTTTTTTTTTTGTAGTTATTAAACTTAATTTTATTGTTTATAAAATGATATTTCTTATAGTTTAAAGAATTTATATTTTAAGAGTTTATTGATAATATCTAGGAAAGGAAACAAAAAAATTGTCTAACGATCAATTAATCTTATGGCAACTACATTGGAAAAATCATTAACATCATCGATAATTAAACCTATCATGTAACTAAGAAGAAGTGTAAATAGATATATAAATAGTGTATTGGATGTTTGTGGGATAAGCTAAAAATATTTGTTACTTTTGTGAACAATCGCTTACAGATTCTAAAAGATTGAATTTAATTATTTTTTTCTATATAAGTTACCTATATCTATACTATTATTATAAAGGAAATAGGAGGGGGTATGGTGAAGTCAAAATCAAAAATTTCATGAAGCCAATTTTTGGTGCAGCTTTTATTTATTTTTCATTAATAATCCTTACCCACCAGTAATCACTCACCATTTAAAGTGGTGTGAGTAATTTTTAATTTTATAAGTTATTTGAGTAATTGTACCTTTTTATTTTTTTTGTTTTCCCTACATACCCTCTAGCCACCCATTACTCTTATATTATTCTCTTGTTTTATTTAAATGCCCCTTAATCACTTACTATCTACTTAATTAAATATCTTTAAACTAATAATTATTGATTATTTGAGGCAATTTTTTTAATTTTTTAAACAAAATAAAAATTAATAAAAGATACACAGTGTTTACCCTCTTCTAGTTTTAATAGAACAATGTTGTAATATGATTTGAAACATTGTTATTATATAATAATATTAAAACATTGTAATATATTTTGAAACGTTTTTACTATTTGGTAGAAATATTAAAATACGTAATATATTCTGAAATATTTTTACCATTTGGTAGAAATAGTAAAAATAAATGCACTTTAAACTTTTAGTAATTATGCCTTCAATTTACTTCATGTATGTAAAAGCTAATAGAAATCATTAATTAAGAATTTGGAAGATATTTCCATACTGGTCAAGTAATAAATTATTAAATATGTTTCAAATGGAAGACTAATAATTAGTTAACACGTCTATTTATCTTATTTCAAAAATTTAATATTTTCAAACATCTAACAACCTTTTGCTAGTTATCTATACTAATATATAAAGGGAGCACATTGGTGTCTCCTTTCTGATGAAGCCCCGTCATATTTTTCCTTACCAAAACATTCTTATTTTCTAATTCCTCGCTCATTTTTTAGTTTCCTTAACTTACCACTTCTTTTTTAACTTCCTAGCAATTTTATTTTTCAAATTTAACAAAAAACTACTCTCACTTCTTCATTTCTTATCTTTGATTTTTCAAATTTAAAAAGAAAGTTATCCAACTTTTCATTCTTGTATCATTTGTCCAGAAAATAACAGAGAAAAAAGAACAAAAAATTACAAATTGCAGTATTTTACACACATGGTGTATGCCTTTCCTACTACAATCCTTATGGTGACTCTCACTCTTTCGAAACTAATGGCTGAGCTCTAAAATATTGAATTCTACTGGTCTTTAGGCTTCTATTAGTTGAAATGAAATGACTCATTACAAAATGTTTGCCTTCAAAAGCCATTGTGTCAGAAATGGTCAAGAGGCATGACCCTGGTCAAAATTATTTTCTACTCTTGCAGCATGGGTTCAACTTGGTTGATTATTCATTTAAGTTGGGTTCAGTCTGCTCTTCTAGCCCTTCACTAAATTTGATTACCCATTTAGAAAGAATAGTGGGGGAAATTTGCAGCAGGAAAACACTCTTGTTTTCCTCTACGATCGTTCTCTACTTAGTTAAAACTTTCAATTTTGTTGGCTGCTTGAAAAGCTGTTTTTAGTTTTTAACTAAAAAGAGTTATTGCTACATCTCTAGGTTTATGGACAATGCTCTATAAATATAGTTTCCAATTAAGAAGCATGAACACCAACTCAAGCCACCAACTCAACATGAAATAGATCCACTTACTCGGCAATTTTAAAAAATGCAAAACACAACGCCCCGGGGAGTGGGGGTGGAGGTGGAGGACTTGCAAAAATAAACATTGTTATATAACACTAACTAAAGTTGTTTTTAGTTTTTAACTAAAAAGAGTTATTGCTACATCTCTAGGTTTATGGACAATGCTCTATAAATATAGTTTCCAATTAAGAAGCATGAACACCAACTCAAGCCACCGACTCAACATGAAATAGATCCACTTACTCGGCAATTTTAAAGAATGCAAAACACAACGCCCCGGGGAGTGGGGGTGGAGGACTTGCAAAAATGAACATTGTTATATATTTTTTTATATACCTCAAATTAATATAACACTAACTAAAATTAAAAAACATGTATCTTATATCTTAAAAGTTAATAAAGAAGTCATATAATGAATATATTCCATTAAAAATGACAAGAAACTATACTTCATAGCCTAAAAGTTAACCAAAAAATTATTAAAAAAAAAAAAATGAAGGTGAATGCATGTCCTGAAAACTAGTCCATGGTGTGTCCAAGTTTTGTCTGGACATAAAAAAATAGGACGTGGGGAAAAGGCGAGTCCGACACATGTCTGAGTCCCTCGTGAGTTTGACTCTCATACAGCACCATTAATGGTATGTCTGTGCTCCTAGGTTTCCGATTTCTTTTTACCTCTCGAAAAAGGAAGTTCCCAATTTCTTTCTTTGTGAAATATGCTATTACCATGTTTAATCTTGTTGGATTTCTTGTAATTGGACCTGATCATTTATGTGCTATTTTGCAATTTTTGCTTCAGTACCAGTTGGATGTAATGTAGATCCAGTAAATTATTTTGGAAATGAACATACCGCCCCTTTGCTTCGGCCCAATAAAAGAGGAAGGGAAGCAGAAAATATCTCAAGGCAGCAGAAGCTTCAGATCTCTCTGAATTATAATCTCTGTCACGAAGAAACTGACCGATCAGCAAGCATACCCAACCCGAACCCCGTCTCAACTGGGCTAAGGCTGTCATATGACGATGATGAACGTAACTCCTCTGTTACTTCTGCGAGTGGAAGTATGACAGGAGCACCACCAATCATTTTGTCTCTTGGCGACAACATTAGGACTGAACTTGATCGGCAGAAAGAAGAACTTGATCGGTATATTAAGCTTCAGGTATGTTGGCTACTGTCCTCTTCTTGAATAATGAGAAAGATGTGATATATGGTTCCATGGACCTTCTGGTTCCACAGTCAACCTTTAAGGTGCAATTGGTATAGGGTTATAACGGGGTAATTTTTTTTTTGGTTTTTGTTTTGTTTTGTTTTTGTTTTTTGTTTTTTTTGTTTTATTTTTATTTTTTTTTTGATATGTGTCACCTTATAATGTCTCTCTCTCGACTGGTTAAATGTTAGATTTTTAGGGAGTGGGTGAAAGAGGTGAAAAGTTATAGGAGCAAAAGATTAACAATTACTCTAGTCACATTTACCTCAATTTTTTACCCCATACCAAACATACCCTAGGTTGTATCAAACTCTAATGACTACTCAATCACAAACAACTAACCTTGCTCATGCATGCTTCAATGGAGCAATAAACAGACAAGCACATGTAGCTTTTACTTTTGTGATTCATCGGAAAATGTCGATGAGCTGAGAGTCAACTACTCCAATATGCATCTGCATTTCCACTTAATACTTTCCTTCTCATAATGTAGCCACACAATTAATTTCAAATTACGGTGTATTTATTATTGGAGATATCAGATGTCGTCTAACATAGTTTTCAAGTTTGAGTTATTTCCTGTTGTTCTCGTTATTCTAATTGTCGTGTAACTTTTATGACCCATCCCTTCTAGAATTGTGCGGGAATGAAACAAAAAACTAACATATCAAAACTCTAAATGGGAAGACTCTTGTTACTTGATGTTGGATCTTGGGTATCTCGATAGATTTGAGATTGTGGTTAGAAGCTTACCTGTATTGTGATAATTTGCTCCAAGTCAGTATTTTCTTTTTCTTTCTGGTTTCCTTTTATCTTCTTTATTTTTTTTTAAGCTATGCCGCTGGCTAAACAGGAAGAAAATATGGCGAAGGGGTTAAGGGATATAAAGCAGAGACACACGGCATCTTTCCTTGCTGCCATAGAAAAAGGTGTCAGCCACAAGCTACGCGAGAAAGATCTCGAGATAGAGAATATAAACCAAAAGAACAGAGAACTGGTAGAGAGGATAAAGCAGGTGGCGATAGAAGCCCAGAACTGGCACTACAAAGCTAAGTACAATGAGTCGGTGGTTAATGTTCTGAGGAACAATCTCCAGCAAGCTATTTCACAGGGTGTTGACCAAGGCAAGGAAGGATTTGGAGACAGTGAAATAGATGATGCTGCCTCCTATGTCAATCCAAGCAATTTCCTCAGCCTTCCAGGTGGGACCGGCAAGGCTGTTGCTTCCTCGAAGGGTAATATGATTTGCAGAGCGTGCAAGTCTAAGGAGGTATCCATCTTGTTGATACCTTGCAGGCACTTGTGTGTGTGTAAGGATTGTGATGGGTTAATCAGTGTTTGCCCTATATGCCAGCTGGTGAAAACTGCTAGCGTCCAGGTGTTCTTGTCCTAAACTAGCAATCAAAGTAACTTTAAAAAAAAAAACTAAAATATACTTCCATGATCTTTATTTATTCAGGGTTTGGTTTATTCTCGCTTTTAAATTTATGGGTTGTATGTGGATGAGACTTGTGAGTTCCAAACATGGATATGCCTGATTGCATTCTCAGCATGAATATTCCAGTGGATAATGTCAAAGGCATTTTCTGTTGTCAATAACTTTGCTAAAAGGGTTGAATCCAAGATCCCTTTGTGATCTGGTTATTTGATGGGGGCAAGTTGGAATGGGGCTTTGGAAATGTGAATTTTTTCCATTTTGGTATTGTATATGGTATTGTGAAACATTTGGTCATTACATGATTGTATGGTTATAATTACATCCAGCGGTGGTGGAAGTTATGGTTTAATGTTTGTGACCTTACTGTTTGCGACCTTACTGTTCTTTTCTAATGAACATTGATCATATCCAGTCTGTCCTTTTTATTATGACTAGTGATGAAGAGACGAACAGAGTGCTAGGCCTAAAACCATTTCAAATAGAAAATTGTCAATCATTTCAATTTGCTTGAAAAAGGCAACAAATTGGCAATATTCATACATTAATATTAATCTCAGTAATCAAGAATTAGCAATTGTCGCAGAAACCAACCACATGACCCTGATATGTTCATATAAATTTGAGTTCTCTTCTTCAAATCATTAGAACTATGGTCTTTAGATAGGGTGTGAGAATGAGCAGTCTTTTATGTAAGGGTGGGAGGCGGACATTGATTGGGTGGGAGGCGGACATTAATTTTGATGTCAACTCAAATCTTGTGAATAAATCGTTAAATTTTAATTTAATAGTCTAAATATATTTACGTGTCAACCCTCAAATTTATCTTCAATTACCAAATGAACCCCCTACCATTCCCCGCCTCCAAAAAAATAATGATCTAACTAATATTTCATATACAAAGACGCGTGATAGATCTGAAATACACCTAAATATAAAGATTTTATTTGGAGTTTTGAATTTCTTCAAAAAAAACTTAAAAAAATTTCAAAAATTTTAAACTTTCTTTCAATTAAATTTTATTACGTGTCACTTTTTACACTAATTTTTTATTGTTATAAAACTTTTTCGTATACTAATTTTTATTTTTATTTTTAGACTTTTCAAAACTCTAAACGTTGTAAAAATTGTTAAATAACGTTTTAGCTAAATGTTACCCTAAAATAGAAAAACACTGAAATCTGCGAGAAAATAACATTTTCTAATAAATAATTTTATTAAACTTCAAGATAAATAGAAAATACTGATATTTACTAGATAATAGAGAAATTTTTTTATTGAATTATTTTATTAACCTAATAATTCTTGGGTTATATAAGGTGAAAAAAAAAAAAACAATTAGAATAATATATCTTCAATCACTAAACAAATTCACCCGTATCATTTCGATGGCATTCTAATTAAGAATGATATGTTAAAAAAACTAAAATGCACGTGCCATAAAATTAGTGAAGATACGCACACAATCCTATCTCCACATCAAAAGGTACCAAAAATAGCAAAAATCCAATATCAAAGCTACACCGAAAGTCACGAGTCTTGTTTTCTTCATAATACGCATTTTCCCAGCTGGATTCTAGGACCTCGGAGATAATTACCAAAATACCCCCGGATATCTTATTCGGATGGTCCACAAATGCAAGGGAAGCTGGTTCTGCATCATTGCCGGATAAGATAGACAAGGAACTATTTGATTTGAAACAAGTATATATTAACCACTCAACTCAAGAAAAATTCGGCTTTCCAATCCAGATACCATCTGTGAGAGGAAGAAACATGGATATGTTGATTTAAAAAAAAAAAAATGAAGAAGAACAGGAAAACAAATTCAAAATTCTAATTTACAGTGTAAAACTATAGATATGCCACATATACAGTTATGCACAATGCCGGAAATCCAATAAAACAATGGTTGAAACAAAAACTACTAATTACCCCCCCCCCCCAAAAAAAAAAAACAGTTTTTGAAACAAAACTAGATCTCAAAAAAGATCTAAAAAATGGATATGTTTATACATAAATCGTATGACCGAAGGTGGAAGACATGAGTAGAAACCAAGCGAGTATGAAGAACACAAAACCCAGAGGAAAAGAACTGGTCAAATGTGGTTCTCAACCTTCGTCAACATTCATTAGATTCTTCGTCTATTGTCCACTCGTGGTTTCTTGGAAGGCCCTGCTTCTAAATTCTCAGCACTTGATTGTATCTAAAACACACCCCCCCCCCCCCCAAAAAAAAAAATGAGAACAGAAAGTCATCTAAAATATTTTGCCAGAAAATCATGACATAGTGACTAACTTTTACCTTACTAAGCTTCTCCCTGACCAACCGAACTGTCTGGTTCATTGACTGGGATGAGAAATAATCCTGAAATTAGAAAGAGGAGGAAAATAGATTGAAAAGGAATATGTTAGCCTGGGAAAAATATAAAGTAAGCATGTTTTGAAATTTATGGATGAAAAGGCCAAACAAGAAGGTGGTTCACTAAGTAAGCTCTTTAATAGACAGCTCCTCCCTTGACAATGAAAACAATAAAACCACATACAAAAGGATCTGGGAAGGTAGTTTCTTTTTGTAATCAAGCCGTGAGGAAAGTATCACAAGATACCAAACATCAGGTTTGGAGGAGAGATGGCATCCTAGGAAGTCTATTTTACTTCTCTTTGGAAGGAGAGTGAAGATTACAAGTGAGTCACTTAGAAACACCTTGAAATTCATCTCTCCTGGTGGTCAAGTTTTGAAGTAAACTCGGTAACCCAATACTTAATGAGTCCTGCTGTATATCATCGTAAATATGCTTGCAACTGTTAGTGGCCATGTCAGTAACTAACTCAGTCAACACAAAGAAGATTGGTATCAAATGGCAGACAGCATTCTCCTGACTATGATCCCTTAAGTCCAAAGAGCAAATTAGACAGCATGAGATTAAGGGGGAGTGGGGTTTAAGCAGGAAAGAAGTGCATTTTAATTGGTACCCCAGAATAGCGCCAAACCTTGTCAGAAGTAACTCTTGTTATGGAAGAATCTTTAAGGTGATAAATCTGTTGCGGCTCTCCAGTATTCCTGCATTAAAGAAATACAACCTATCTCGTATCATGATAAAACAACCTTCAGGAAGCTTGATTCGAATAATGTCTGTAAACTTGATCTAAACAGTGCCACTACCTTTGGTTAGAGTTCGCCAATTGTGAAGCACAATCTGTATGTGGCGGACATGTAGCTGACAAAGGGTCGCTGGTAGAACCTGGCTTATGTACTGTAGCCCCCTTGGATCTTCCAGCTAAAATTAGAAAATTAGTATTAGTTTTTCAAATCAAAGTCTAATCAAATTGAATTGGAAAATTGTACCAATAATGAAAGACCCGCACGGTTCAATCGTGCTAGAACTTCCCTACTCCGGCCTTCTAATTTCTCTTTTGTGTCTGAGAGGCCCTCATACTGAGGTGCATATGAGACCTGTAATTTATTCCCAAGGAAAACAAATTCGTCCAATTTCCTTTTTGCAAACCTATAACCAATAGAATTAAAGCTTCAACATGCTGAAGTCACTGCCGAATCCAAGTTTTGTTAAAAAGGCATAAACACATCTATTTGAAAGTGAAACACAAACTTTAGAAGTTCATATACATATTAGAATCATAACAAAAACAAATTTAACCACCTCGCATTGTTGACTTGATGGAATTTGATCCAGTATACATCAGTAAATGGCTCACAATCTTCATCATCCATGGGTTTGCATCTAAAGAAGGAAAATGAAACAGGTAATTCCCCGGTATAATATGACAATCAAATCAAATATTGGGTTTGACAATGCTTCCCAAAGCATTACAAATTTAGTATACTGAATCAATAAATTCCAGTTAAGTCCACAACCAAGAAAGTACTGATCATCAGATTAAGATACCAACATCATGACAGAAAGAAGAGAGAGAGAGAGAGAGATTACTCCTCAATATCTCCGTAAGTCCCAAATAATTTCGACAACTCAGCACCACATCCCAATGCGGGAACATTCTTCACAATCAAATACCTTTCATGGAAACACATTAAATTCAAAATCAGGCTGCCCAAACTGAGCAGCTTTAGGGTTTTTCAAAGCTACATAACAATTCAAAATTTTCCAAACAGGATGCAAACGAAAGATGAAAAAGGGAAAATTCAAAACGCTGGAAGCTGCATACAGTGAATTAGGGTTGGTACCATCAATTCACACAATTGAAACTTCAAAAAATTAGAGGAATTACAATCATAAACAAAATTGATTAATATATTATAAATATATAAGAGAGAGAAACAAACTTTGATTCGTCACAAACTGTATACACGCGAACTGCTGGTGGCTCATCTCTGTATCGAGGAGGCATGTCTGATCGCTAAACTCCGTGTCGCGCGCTAAATTTATCAGAGCATCCGGTGAATTAGACCGACGACGACGGCGCACGTTGGCAAACGTGATACGGGCCTTGTTTTGGGCCTTGTTTGGGCTTGGACAATTGAATCACGGATGGTTAAGGCCCCATTTGGGAAGCCTTCAACTTCCAATTACTTATATTTTTAAAATGACTAAATTTGTCATCTTATATTTTACATTTCTTTTAAATCATGAATGGTAAAATGTTAAATTGATAAAAAATTAAAAATAACTACTAAGAGATCGTTTGGTAATGTTGTCGTTTTCTTATTTACGTTTACATGTTTATTTTTTTTGTTTTTTGTTTTGTTTGTTGTCATTTTCTTTTATATTTTTTGTTTTTTGTTTTTTTGTTATCGTTTTCTTTTTCTGAAATAAAAACTAAAATTATGTTTGAAATACAATTTTGTTTACAATTACTAATTTTTTTATCAAAAAATATTTAATTTCATTAGTCTTTAAAAATTAATTAAATTTAATAAATATATTTTATATTAATTTAATTTAATTATATTATTTATTAAAAATAATTGAATAAAATATAAATACTACATCATTTAATCTAGTAAATATAAAATATATTAATTATAATTTAATTATATTATTTACTACAGATCATTGAATAAAATATATTTCATAATAATTTAAATAATTTAATAACGATATTTATTAAAAATAATTTAATAAAATATAATTCATATTAAAGAAATTAATTATTATATTAAATTAATTTAACTATGATATTTATTAAAAATAATTTAATAAAATATATTTATATTAATTAAATTATTTATTAAGTTAAAATAATATATTTTATTTTATTATTTATTAAAAATAATTTAATAATATATATTTCTTATTAATTAAATTAACAAATTTAATTATATTATTTATTTAAAAATAATTTTAGTTTAATAAAATATTTGAATAAAATAATTTTTATTAATATTATGTAACAAAAATGGATAAAGTATTAGATTTGACAAAATGTTTTCAACAAGAAAAAAATAGAATGAAAACACATTTTTCCTATTTATGTTTTTCTGTTTAAGTTTTCATTTTTTGAGAACAAAAAAACGTAAACAGATTTAACAAACATGTTTCTGTTGTTAGTTTACAAAATTTTGAAAACATAAACAGAAAAATAGAAAATAAAAATGTTACCAAACGGGGTCTAAAATATTAACTTTTCCTTCTTTCCAAACACCAAAAAAAAAAAAAACTATTTTTTTAGTAGATACGGAAAAAAAACTATTTTTTTTTTCCGAAAACTAAGCCTAAGTTTTGAGTATTGTAGACTTTTTTTTTTTATATTTCAAACAAATTTTAGTTATATGCCGATAATATTTCAATATTTAGAAAAATACTGTTAATTAAGAAAGTACTCTTTTAAAAAATAATTTTAAAACACCCTTTCAAAAGGTGTTTTTTAAAAGCCTAATTTTAAAGAATGATTTCAGCATAATTATAATTTTTACCAAATTGTTACAAATTAAATATTCAATTTATTTTGTTGCATTTAACAAGAATAAATGATTTAAATATTTTACTTTTGCTCACATAAATTTCACTAAAATAGTATAGTGTTAATATATTTATATAATTAATATTTACATAGAAAATAGAAATAAAATATTAAAGTTGAGGAAATACAAAAAATATTTGAAAATAATCATATACGATATATTTATCCACTTATATTTAATATAGAATACACACTTTCCAAAAGAACAATTTCAAAAAATAGTCCATTAGAAAAAATTATAAATAACAAAACCAAAACTTAATCCACTAAATTTATAAATTAAAAAATGAGCAAAAAAAGAGATACGACTAATTTTATTAAAAAAAAAAAGAAAATTACATGTTAAATAATGTACAAAAATTCACTTGAGAAAAGTTCATATCAGAAAAATATTAGGATTTTTCAGAAAAATTCAAATAAATAATTAACAACTAATTGAGGCCCGCATTATTCTAATTTTATATTTTGAAATTAACTTTAAAATTAGAAATTGTAGGATTTTTACCCTGGATTAGAGGGTACTGTTCTAGAAATTCTCAAAGGCTAGAGGAGAATTTGCATAAAAAGAAAAAGAAAAAGAAAAAAACCCAACAATTTGCAAAATAGGAAAAAAAATAATTTTAACCCAACAATTTTTCTCCCTAGAGCCAAAAATAATTTAACCCAACTATTTTTCTTCCAATAATTTCAACCAAACAATTTTAACAATTAACTCATCAATTTCAAAAATAAAAAAAATTAAGGAAAAAAAAAAACTCCATGCATTTGTTGTGTACAACTAATCATATTTACATACAATATACACATTAACATATAACTATTTCTATGTGTAAAAATTATAATCAGATTAAAAGTATTACTTTTTAAAAAATAACTTTTGAAAAAACGTTTTTAAAAAACATTCTTTTACTTTTAAAAGTATGTTTTTAAAAAATATTCTTTAAAAGAGTATTTTTTTAAAAAACACTCTTTCAAAGAATGCTTTCTCAATTAAAAAATTTATTGAAAAACACTTTTTAAAAGAGCACCCTTCTCAATTAATAATATTTTTTCAAATACTGAAAAATTATTAGTACTCAGCCAAAATTTGAATATAATATCAGCAGAATGAAAAAAATTCCAACGTTTTTTTTTTTAGTAGTGTACGGAAACTCAAATAATCCAACTTGTGTAAAATTTTAACTCTAATTGTATCCATCAAAAAAACTAAAAAAGCCCAATACCACAATGAAAGAAACAAATTATAACTCAACACATACTAATGCGATTGTACCTTATTTACTCAATACAATTAAAAAATATTTAATTAAATTTTTTCTCTTTCTCTCTCTCTCCCTTTCTTTTTTTAACGATAGTCAACTCCTTTTTTTAATCTTCTTATAAAATCCCACTAATTATTTTATGGGTTTTGTAAATAATATCCACGCACAAATAATTTTCTAGTTTCGTCACTGCCAACACTCCCTCAGCAACTGTTTTTATCTTTCTGCTTCTTACTTATTAATTGATGAAGTAACTAGTTGGCTGTTCATGAAGAAATCTCCGATTGTTCGATCACGTTCCTCTCGTTTCTTGGATCGATGAAGAAACCCCAATTGCTTTTCGTAGCTGCCCTTTTGGAGGCTAGCTATTAATTGCATCATTATGTTTATAATTTTAGGAGTTCATTTGACTTTGGTTTACTCAAAACCTTTTTGGACTGAGTTCAGTTTGGCAAAGAATAATTTGGACACAATTTGACTTCGATTTTACTTAAACAGAATTAATTCATTTTTAAGTACTATTTCATAATATTATAAGGGACTAGTCACTATTTGTCAATAAAGAAAATAGTTAAATTGAACAAAGATTACTTTCTGGTGTTATATATATATATATTTTTATACTATGTTATCGTTTGAAAGTCCAAATTTTAGTAATTTTTTATTTTTTGGTCAAAAATTACTAATTGCAATTTTTTGATACGCTTGATGAAGTAAATAGTAAATTTTAAGTAATTTTTAACAATTTTTGATAACTTTTAGTAATTTTTGAGTTGAGAAGTTACTGTTATTGAGTATAAAAGTGATAAAAATTGGTGTTTTACCAAACACTCAAGCAGCAACTTTTGTTAGTTTTTCACTGAAAATTGAATTACCAAACGGTGCCTATATGCATTTAACTTTATAGATAGTTATATTACTTACCGCATCTTTACTTTATTAAAAAAAAAAAAAACTTATTATACACAATTCAATATGATAAAATAAATAAATATAAGATTATCGATATGATGTCTGATAAATAATTTGGCAACTAAGGTTTTATATCTTTTATAGTATCGATTGAGTGTTTCAAAGAGTATAAAGCAAATCTTAGTCAGAAGCGAGGCCCGGAAGCAAAGGAAAAGAATTTGGAAAATTATCCCTTCGAGTTCATGTTGGATGATTCAGAAGAGAAAGAAACGAAATGTTCAGTTGACATGGTGGAAAAAAAAAATGAAGATTAACCAATCAATTTTTTTTTTTTTTTTTCCAGCTATGTTTAGAGCCGCCCAGGAAGCACTAGCATTACTAGGCAGGCGTCACACAAATACATGCATACACGAATTACGTTTGGCCCGCCTCTTCCAGAAAATACATAGGCAGTCTATACCAAGGCTCGTCGTCATACATTATACTTTTTCATGCCTTGTCTGCGTCACGCACATTTCCCCCTGGGGAGGGGAGAGGGGGCTATGAAATGACCATCTCGTAAAACTGAAGATTCCGAGTGAGATTAAACCACGACGATTAGAAAAGACCCAGAAATCCTAGGTGTTCAATTTGTGACTATTTTCATATGCAGAATCTCCGAACTTATTATCTTTGATGACGCGTATGGTAAGAAGTCACTAAAAAGATGGGCATTTATCACACTTTGAAATGGAAGTCATAAAAATAAAATTTTAAAGAAGAAAATCAAATTCGAATTTGTCAACACACCATCTTCAAAAATGACAGGTGGCAACTCCGAACGGTTTACCATGACCCTTGAAGAACACTTGAATCTAAAGTAATAGAATAAGGGTGATAGCTCAGCCACACCACAAGAATCGGTCTCCCGATATGGCACTGTATTATTCTTGCATGCGACCTTCGATTGCAACAACTAGCAACTCTGCTAGAGATCTGGCTCTTAGCTTCAAGGGTTCAATTAATGTTTCCCGTCCTCGCAATCACAATCTCACAAAGAACCTGAATTTTACTGGATTATTAAATGAAGTTAGGGGATAATCTATGGCGACTAGAAATGACCTTCCCATAGATCGATTGGTTGAAATGCATGTTCATGACCTTTCAAAAAGAAAAAGGGAAAAATTGCATGTTCATGAAACGAAATTGAAGGCCCTCATCCCATCTATCTTAGGCTTTGACCAAATTTGTCTAAGAGGTGGCGAGACCGACTTCATATTTTTTTCACAGGCCAAATCGTCACTATATATCCGTCCCTCACAGGCCAAATCGTCACTATATATCCATCCCACGGAGTTCTCAGCGGCCTTCGCTGCATTGACAAAAATACCTTCCCAACATTATCTGACGGCACGCATAGAGAGAGAGAGAGATAGAGAGATGGAAATGACAGAGGAGGAGAAGAGCAGAAGAGAAGCCAAAGAAATGAAGAGGAAGATCGTTGAGAGAGGATCCGATCGAATGGCACTTATCACGGTATCCAAATCCTTCCATCTTCTTCATCTTCATCTTCATCTTCCATACATCCTTACACCCAATCATCCCCCTACTCTTCTTCCAAGATCACTCTCTGCCACCACAATCCTTCCTCAGCAATCACTCAGCCTCCTTGCCAGTGCCATCACCTCAAACCCGAAAGACAACCAAACCATACACCAACAATCCAAACAAATCATTAACATCCACCAACTGCATTTATGTTCCTCTACCTAAGAGTACTTTGTAGTAAAACAGAACAGAAATTCAGTATAACACGAGGATTAATGGATGTAAACGCAAGCTTAATTACATCAGTGGAGCAAAATGAATTATAACCTAATCACAGACTGATGACTTTTTTTTTTTTTTTTTTTTTAATGTAAAATGAGCGCTATGTTCTCAGTGACTCCATACTGCAGAGACAAGAATTGAGCATCCAACTAGAGTAATAATAATATGATGTTCAACAAATTTGGTAAAAAAAATAAATTAACCATCAGATTAAAGAAACCAAAACAAATGCTCACTGGAATTAGCCACCATGACTGGACTCCAGAAAGAGCCAAGCAGCTACCACCGATATTAACCACAAGAAAAGCTAAACCACAGAAAGGCCACAGATGACAACTACCGTATAGAAACTGAAATCTATGAAAACAGCACGTATAGTCTGGTAGAACACCAAACCCATTTCCAAGATTGTGAATGCTCCTTCCCAGTTATGCTCATCTTGCTGCGGACCCCGTTTTTCTTCTCTTTCACCCTTCGCAGGACCTCTTCTCTTCCCTAGCAGCCGTACCAGCACAATTGTTACATCCGTTAGCAGAAGTATATAAAGAGGCCTTGAAGCTATGTTGCTTTCTGACTTCACTATGTTACTAGGAAGATTAACATTAGAAAGAACCACCAAGGATGCTATTATAACAGCACAGAGAACACGTGTGCCCTCCGAAGCCACAATGCAGCAATTTATGTCTTTGGCAGTGAAGAAATTGAATTGACTGCTGCCTGCTTTTGAACGCATCTGCTGATCACCCAATGGTTCAGGAACCTCCTTGGGAGCAGCAACCAATGGTTGTGGCTCTTCTTTTACTTCCACATCAGGAGAATGTCTCGACACTATATCTGTCTCACATTTGTGCAAATGTGGTTCTGCTCTGCCTCTGAAGTTAAAGGCATTTCCCCTTGAAAATTTGTGATTGGTATCTTGTTTGGGTGATACAACAGAGGCATTATCTTCACCCTGCTGACCAACTGCGATGGCAGGAGAGCTATTTTATTCAGATACAAGTATTGATTATTTTTTTTGACAGGTAAAGAAATTTGGACTAATATTGTAATTGTTGCTATGGGATCAACAATTAATACAATGTTATTTCATTCAGATTCAGTTTATCACCCAATCAAATTATCATTGGAATCCCAGGTCCCTAAGATGAGTTATGCGGGTGATCAGCAAAGAAAAATACACAATAACATGCAATTGTAAAATATAGTCTGGATTTGGATGAACAACTTAGGCACAAGGCATTGCAAAATGGATCTAGCACATTATCCAGTAAATGCATTCCTGTAATATCTGTCACTCTATAAATGATCTCTAACTTCAAGTCAATACGATTGTGCACTCATGAATCCTAAATGCAGCAAGAACAGCAAACATATTCTGATATTCAGCCAAGAAGTTCTAAACCAAACCCCTCGATGTCCTTTATTCTTCAAACCAATTTAGTTAATACATTCATATTATTTAATTCCAAATTTCATATTTATCTAATCCAATTTTGGTTGGGTATTTTTGCAATATTTTTGTCCCTACAATCTTGAACCTTTACCCATTTTACCTAATAATCTCCTTCTTCCTCATCTTATTTCATTTTTCCCTTTGCCTACTTTGTTGGTTGAATCTCAATTTTAAGCAACAACAAAGAGAAAATATGTATATATATAGTGAGAAAATATGTATATATATAGTGTTTGGGGGTGTCAAAAGGTTAATAAAATTTGATAAAAGTTGCAGTTTTGTAAAGTGATTTATTTTTAGAGTTTTTTGTATTTTTTTGGTGAATACAAGAACAATATCAACGAAACAACAACTATACATGCAGAAAGGACAGGTGATACCGCGAATTTGATCAGAAGGATTGCGGGGTGGTTGCGGAGGAAGAGAGTGATCTCGGAAGGAGAGCGAAGGGGATGATTGGGTGTAAGAATGCTTGGCAGATGAAGGTGACGAAGATGGAAGGGTTTGGATACGACCGGTGATGAGTGCCATTCGATCGGATCCTCTCTCGACGATCTTCCTCCTCCTTTCTTCGGCTTCTCTTCCGCTCTTCTTCTCCTCCTCCGTCGTTTCCATCCCTCTTTCTCTCTCTCCTCGCCTTCTGAAAATGCTTGGAAGTTATTTTTGTCAACGCAGCAAAGGCCGCTGAGAACGCCGTAGGAAGGATACTGTGACGTTTGGGGAATTCGCCTGTGAAGATAACCTTTGGACAAATTTGGTCAATGCCCGGTAGATGGGCCTTCAATTTCGTCTCGTGAATATGCATTTTTCTTTTCTTTTTTTTTTTTTTAAATGTCGTGAATATGCATTTCAACCAATAGATATACAAGGAGGGCATTTTACTGTCAAATTTAATACATGAATTTGTAATTGTATTATAAGTACTTATAATTATATAAGAACAGTAAAGATTATAGATATTTTAGATTTTTTCTTTTTAAATTAATATTTAGTCCCATAAAGTTTGATAAAACAATCAAACAAGTTGTGTTTGATTTTGTTTTTTTTTTTTTTTTTTTTTTAGCAAAAGAAAACTCACAACTTAACTTTTCAGCTCAAAAGCTGAGCCCTAACTATCTTGATGCAGAACAGTTTGCCCATTACAACCCCGTGGGCCGACTCTTAGACTGATTAAAACAATCCATAATAAGAGTGGAATACTAGACAATGCACACATACACACGGGCCAATTTATTTTATTTTATTTTTGAACAAAAGGAAATTCACAACTTAACTTTTCAGCTCAAAAATTTAAAAATCAAGTAAGAGATATATAGTAATACACGCACCTTAACTTGTCCGACACAAGATAACCTGTCGTTTTTTTATTTTATATTAGATTGTTAAATACTTGTTTCTTTCATCCATCATCAACCGCCGCACCAACAGAAAAACCTTTAACTCTGGAGCTTCTAGCCACTTGAAGCTTGAGAAAAAATAAATTTAACTAGGTAAAAATTTTGAGTTTGAATTTTTGTGCGACAGAAAAAAAATCAGTAGTTTTCCATGATTTATACTCTTAAGGGCCCCTTTGGTTTGGCAAAATTTGTTGAAAATCTTCCAAAAATTTTATAAATTTCTGTTAACTTTATATCACATCAACTTTTTTCTCTCACTGCAAGCATTACGAACTCTCCCCCAAACCACAATTTATCTCAATTTATCTCCTTTTTTCTTACTCCAAACAAACCCTAAAAAAGGTCAGTCTAACTATCAAAACACAGCGTATTAGAAAAAAATAAATTAATATAAATAATAAAATTACTATATCCCTCACTTTTTAAACTTTTAAGTAGAATATTATTTAACAATTCAATACTCAATCCAGTATTTAGAAAAAAATAAATTAATATAAACAATAAAGTTACTACCTTCCTCACATTTTAAACTTTTAAGTGGAATAGTATTTAACAATTCAACACTCAATCCAGTATTTAAAAAAAAATAAATTAATATAAACAATAAAGTTACTGCCCCCTCACATTTTAAACTTTTAAATGGAATAGTATTTAACAATTCAACACTCAATCCTCAATCCAGAATCTAATGCTTTAAAATTACATTTCTCCTATGCCTTGTTTGTTCACAAGTATGAGACTAATTTTTGGTATAAATTGATGAATATTTTTGGTATAAATTACATTGGTTTTATCACTATAGAATATTTTTATAATTTTTTTTTGGTTTGGTAGTCTTGATTTTTGGCAGGAGTGGACACATTTTTGCAATGCTCTGAATGGTAGTTTGGCCTAATTTTTTTTTCAAATTTATTTTATTTTAAATTTTTATAACTCAACTCATTTTACTTTTAATCACTTTCTTTAATTAAAATTTTTATAACCAACTTATTTTATCGTTAAACTTTCTCTTCAGTCTAAATAAACTTGTGAATGAGAATGGGGTTGTGGTGGTGGGAATTGGGGATTTTAGGGATTGTGGCTGTGGTCTGTGATGGAGTTGCAAGGGTGGGTATTGGCAGTGGATGGGAAGGGTGATGGACGGTTAGGAAGCTTCCGCAAATTTGGTACCTCATACCATGAATAGTGAAAATCAGTACTCTAATCATCGGTATTGAAGCTGATCAATATTAAGATATGGTCTGGAACTCATGCTAAAAGTATGTTTTTTTTTAGTTTATTATAGCATATGCTAATAGTTAAATTTAAAATTATGAAATTACCCTTTTATTTGATATTTATGTTTTTAAAGTAATTTTAAAAAATAGTATAAAGTAACGAGAGCAAAAATATCAATATATTAAAAAGTATATTTTTAGCATACTTCTCAAACGCAAAAAAAAAAACTAATTTGCTAAAAAAAATAAGTGCTAATAGTTCCGAAACTATGCCTAAGTTTGCATCTAGGTGATCTATCAATTTATATATGATGCTACACGAATTTGTATGATCTTAATTTGTTAGGGGGGGGGGGAGAAGTATTAACTTGGGTTTTTATGCTCTTTTTCTGTTAATCTGTATGATGTTAATAAATAGTGAAATACGAATTTGCATGATTTTAGTAATTAGTTACTTAATAGTTGGTGAGATTTATTCAACCAAACAGAGGATGTGGATGGGGCTCTGAGTGGGATGAGGACAATTGGGGAAGAGAACTGAAAGTTTTGTTTATATCATAAGCTTACAAACGTAAAGGTTCAGCAACTGTTTTCACCGTTCTGCTTTACTCATTGATGAACTAACTGGCGGTCCATGAAGAAATCTCTGATTGTTCGATCACGTTCCTCTCTTGGACTGACGAAGAAGCCCACATGGATTTTGTAGCTGCCTTTTCGGAGGTTATTGCATTAATATGTTAACAATTTTAGGGGTGGATTCGAACTGAGCATACTTTATCTTATTCAAGTTTGACTTGGTAATAAATAATTTGAATATAACTTTAACTTGACAACAATGTTTCAATTTAATTTAAAAATAAATAAAAATCAATCACTCGGTTAAACTAAAATAATATTATTTTACTAAATCAAAACGATATTATTTTAGTGTAAAAAAAATATTATAAAAAAATATTTATGATTTCATCGAAATGATTTGCTTTGTAACAGTGCATTTCTAGGTTTATATTTAGTTTATTAGACCATTACTCAGGCTCAAATCAAACTTTTTTCAAATCAAACTCAGGCAGTTTATAAGTAGTTTTAAAATTTAGGATCAGTGAAAAACAATAAAATATAGCAAAAAAATATAATTTGAGAAATTTTTTTGTGTTTGACGTGCAGCGACCAAATTATGTTTTTTAGATATGAATAATGAAATATTTTGATTTTTGCATTAGCTTCTTGGAAAGAGAAATCGTCCAAACAGCTTTTTAGTTCCGTCGAAACGGTTTTCCGTCAAAATTTATTAAAAGTAGTTAAAAAGTTTTTGTAATTTGTAAAAAAATTATTGAATTTGTGAAATAGTATTAAGGTTTGTAAAAAATTTATTAGAATTTATAAAAATTTATTGAAATACGTGGATATATATAAGTTTACAGAAATTTCACAAAATATGAAAATTACAAAATGTGTTAAAAAATTTTAAGAATTTTAATATTTTTACCCTTTTTTAAGAGCGCTAAACAGGCCCTTGATCAGCGGAGCAGAGAAGAGCCTAATCGTTCTGGCCTAGCTCCTCTTGTTGCAAGGCCTATCTTACGAGGACTACAATAAGCCAAAGCACTTCCAAAATTTAGGTTCATTTGATTTGTTTTTATATTTTATATTTTTATTTTTTATTTTGAGTTATTTTTTATTTTATATTTTAAAAATAAGAAAAATATGTCAAAATTTTTTTAATTACTTATATTTTTAAAATTTATTTTCGAATACTGAAAATGAGTTTACACATGAAATAAAAATGATAAAAAATCATTTTAAGAGTTTTTAACAAAAAATAAAAAAAATCTCAAAACAAAAAGAATAAAATATTTTTTATTTTTTCGTTTTAAATTTTTTAACACATAAAATAAAAATAAAAAATATCTAAGTAAATCAAACTACCACCTAAATAATTGGAGGGATTTTCCCCTGTTTGGGCGCTAGGGAAGATTTCTCATATCCGAAGAAAGTTCCCAAAATGAGAAGTGTATTTTACCTTGCATCCAAATGAAGAAAGGGTAAAGTAAAAAGATAAATCTTTCCAACACGATAAGCATTACAATGCTAAGAAGCATTAGAAGCATTAACTGCGACACGATTAAGTTTATGCCCATCTACATGAGTTTCCTTTCTCCAAAATAATTTCCATTCAGTGTGTCAAATTACGTGAACGCGAAAAGCAAAAAATTGGGAACAATTTTTTATTTTTTTTTATCAGCAGTATCCGATAAAATCAGAAACTGGGCATGACTTCGAAACAAATTTTAAATCAATTATGGTTTGACAATATTTGCGAATGCAGCAGAGTTAATGAATTTAGGTGTTCGATGAAATGCCTAAACAAGATATTCTTACATGGGAGTTGCTAATTTCTCAGCTGGTATGGACACCCATATACAAGCTTTGTGTCTCAATAATCAAATGGTTTCCCAGAAAGCAAACTGTTTTCATTTGTTTGGAGAAGGAATTCAAACCCACACTCGGGTGGAAACTTGTCAAGTTTCTGCTTGACATTTCCATTAGGAGTTTGCTGGTTTATCATTATATGCATATGGGCCTTTTTAATATTGCATTGAACTTTATGATTTTCCAGACTGGAGTTTAGCCATATGGAATTTCGTTTTGTGCGGATCGTGTGAAGTCGAAATCTCGTTGACATTGTTGTCAGTCTTTAAAGACTGCTGTCACTCGAGCTCTTGGGAGAGGGGAAAATGTTCTTTCATTCAACGAAATCTCTCCATGCGGTTGAGCAGGTTTATTGGATGAAGAGGCACAGTTGCTGCAGTAGACAGGAATGTTATTATTAATACTGGTGAGTTAACTAACAGAAAGTGATGTATGTTCTTCTGTTCCACCCATGATCTGACACATCTTAATTCATGCTGTAGATTGTGTAGCCGTGTAAGTAATAATATATATATATATATATATATCAATTGCATTGTGCATTTCATGGGGGATTATCCAAAAAAAGGAAATTTTTTTGAGTGTTGGTTTTTCTAACAATTTGCTATGAAGCATCCAAACCTGTGAACTTCTGACTGGTGAATGTCAGTGGACTGGGGATGATGAGTAAAGCAAAAACCTCCAAAAAAAATATTCTTACACTTGAAGTATGGGCATATAGAAAGTAGAACACCTTTATCTACTTGCAAGCGAAGCCATATACCCCCACAAAACCCACCATTTTCAACACTAATCTGCATATATAAATTAATACCTCATGTTTTGGCTTGATTTATGTAAATCAAACAGTATTGCAAAACCACAACAGATAAAAAAAACATGGACAAAATCTTCTTAGTTTTCCTTGCAGGTTTGCTGGTGACAGTGGCTCAGGTAACTGCGGGAAGCAATTTATCTGAGGACATTGCTATTCTAGGAGAGCTTGAAAGCTGGGATATAGAAGAAGATATTGATATAGAATTCTTTGACCACCCATCATGGAGTACCAGTGAGGATGGTAGCAAAGTTCTTGTGAATGTGGACAGCTTTGGAGCAGTAGGAGATGGACTTTCTGATGATACCCAGGTGATTATGTTATATCATTTTCCTACATTTGTATTTCTTCTGCTCAAGTTTACATAAAACTTTGATCATATATTCAATATCTAACACATTTTGTGTCTACAAACAGTATATAGTTGAGAAACTACAATGACTGACCAAAAACTTGAATTGGAGCCTCTATTGTATTTATTCAATTGAATGTTGCCCCCATTGAGTTTTCCTATCTTCATTTGCCTTGTGATCATTATCAGGCCTTTGTAATGGCATGGAAGCAAGCTTGCTCTACACCAAAATCAGTTTTCTTGGTTCCTATAGGACGCCGATATTTAGTCAAGGCGACAAAATTTAAGGGGCCTTGTGCTTTTGGGTTAGTCGTTCAGGTAATTTCTGACATTTCATTTCTTTTGTGTGGGAGGTGCAACGTAGATTAAATTTACATTTCATACTCGACTACTGCCATACCCGTGGCTAATGCATTATTCCTCTTCTTATTATTGCCACTATTGGATACAGATTGATGGAACAATTGTGGCACCAGATGAGCCAAAAAATTGGGATCCAAAATATCAACGGAATTGGCTTGAATTTTCCAATCTGAAAGGAGTCCTTTTCCAGGGGGGAGGAGTTATTGATGGCTCAGGCAGCAAATGGTGGGCAGCATCTTGCAAAAGGAACAAGACAAATGTAAATTTTTTGTTTCTTACTCAAGTACTTGGAAGTCAATAAACAATTATTTTTTGTTCCTCCTCTGATTTTTCTTTTTTCTGCCCCTCTTTTACCTTTGACAGCCTTGCGTAGGAGCACCAACTGTAAGTGTGTTATTTTTCCATCAGACATAATAAAACAACTCATTCAGTGTTACATGAGTGTACATTAAGTAAAAAGAGTTCTTTCTACTTCACTAAGGAAGTGATATGAAGAGTTCAATGCAGGCATTAACTATAAATTCAAGCTCAGCAATTAAGGTGAAAGGCCTTACCATTCAAAACAGCCAACAGATGCATTTTGTGGTTTCCCGATCCAACTCTGTTCGCTTGTTTGATATACGCATTTCTGCTCCTGGAGACAGTCCAAACACCGATGGAATCCATATAACTGCATCAACAAATGTAGTTCTCCAGAACTGTAAAATTGGAACAGGTTCTAGTTTCTCTTCTTTTTTTTTTATTTTTTTCTTAAAGGAAGAAACTAAATGCATGTGAACTTACCAGCCCAACTTAAGTGCCATTCTTTTCTCAACTAACTAATCACAACAAAACATATTGTCAACTGGTTGTTTGAATAAAGACAAATGCCTAAATTTATCATGAATGACAGACAGATCTATGCTTACACAAAATTGGCAAATGATTTCATAAGGAAAGGTACTTACTGACTCTAGTGTAACATGATGATGGTTCCCAATGTGCTGTTCAGGGGATGATTGTGTCTCGATTGTCAGCGGTAGCTCAAATATCAAGATGAAGACAATCTACTGTGGACCTGGTCACGGAATTAGGTATCATGCATCTAGTTCGAAAATTATGCTCACTTGAATTAAAACTGTTGATTGATGATTGGTTTAATCGTTCAGTTTGCTACAATATCAATTGTTAAAGGATTATTGCTAGTTCCATTGTCTCGAAGGTCTTTACCTACTGGTGCATAATTATTTGTCATCCAGCATAGGAAGCCTCGGGAAGGGCAACTCTGTAGGCATTGTCACTAAGGTGGTCTTGGACACAGCATTCCTCAGGGAGACTACCAATGGCCTGAGGATTAAGACTTGGCAGGTGATTTTCTTGCTCCGTTGTTAAAATCAGCCAACTTAGTTGTAAATTGATGACATTTCCATTAAAATCAGTTCTTTCCTTCTTTATTAGGGGTTGGGAGGGATAAGGGTGCAGATTAGATTAGATTATCTGGTACCTGAAAGAGCTAACTATATACACCATCTTATCGGATTGAATATTACTAAAAAAAAAAGGGGTATTGACGCTTTGAAACAGAACCTAAAGCATCAATTTCAGTACGAAATATGTGTGATGTCAAGTTCATAATTACAACAATGGATATCAATCATTTTTGGCAATGGTAGATAATATATTATTATGGGTGTGTTTGGAGCACCATATTTTATCAAAAATCTCTCAAAAAAAAACTTCAACTTTTTGTCTTGTTACACGAATTACGAAACTGTAACTTTTATCAAAATTTTCTAACTTTTTAGCCACTCCAATTAAACATGTTCCTAATATCTTATCCTTTTTAACTTATGTTTTCTGGTTGTCTGGTGTAGGGAGGATCTGGATATGTTCGTGCAGTGCTCTACCAGAACGTGAGAATGGTAGATGTTTCAAATCCCATCATCATTGATCAATTCTACTGTGACTCTCCCAAGACTTGTGAGAACCAGGTAAAACCTCCATGTTCATAAAACAAGCTCACAGATTCCCAACTCTTTGGTAAACTATAGAAAAAAAAAAAAAAATTACATTCCTTCATTGTTTTTATGTTATTATTATTATTATTATTATTTTTTAGACATCAGCCGTGGAAATAAGTGAGATAGTGTACCGGAACATTAAAGGGACATCAAAGAGTGAGAAAGCCATGGCATTTGCATGCAGCAACACAGTTCCATGCAAGCACATAGTCCTGAACAACATCAACCTAGAGAGGGAGGATGGCCCAGTTGAGACCTACTGCAACTCTGCCACTGGCTTTGAGTATGGCTATGTCAAGCCCCCAGCCAAATGCCTGACTTCCCCCTGCAAAGACTTCATGATAATCAAGAAGAATGAAGAAGAGTTTGAGCTTGAAGAATCCAATAGGGGAGAAACATGTTCATACTGAGCTATGATTTTTACTTCCTTAAGAAGGCTAATGCTAGATAAATTTTACTGATAGAAATCAGTCTGGGTATAAAATTTGTTTTAATGGTATTTGACTGGAAGAGGTCTAAGCCTCTGTCCTATATAAGTTTATGGAGGAAATATAGTACCAAATTCGATAGAAAAGCAGAGAGAAATTCCATATGTAGTATATTTGAACGTAATTTATTGATTCATCAATATATCAACAATTATATGTTTATATTTTTGGTGAGCAAAAATAATAAATAAGTAATTAGTCTTCCACCAAATATGCTCCTAGAATGTTGAGCAATCCAAAACAGGAAACTTTGTATTGGTACAAGGTTTTGCTAAAGCTGTGATAAATAATTATTCTGAACTAACAATGCTTAGATACTTGAGTGACAATTCTCTCTATTGTATTTTTTTAAATATATATATATATATATAATTAAAAAGATCATACTCATGAACTATAAATTTTATGAAATTTACAGTCAACAATCAATTGGGAATAAGTTTTAACCAAGCCAACCCATTATGGGGGCATGCTAAGTCTCTGTTTCCGCTATGGATGCCAAGGAGTATTGTCATTGTCAATGTTGCTGTTCAAAGCCCAACCTGAAACCTCTTTCAGAGAACACCCAGTGTTTACCTCTTCGGTACTCTAGAAAAATGAACCATGGGACAATTTCACTCTGCCTGCTGAGTTTCACCGAAAAATTTTATCAGAGTTTTCTTTTTTATTTATTTATTATTTTTTTCAAACAATTAAGGGTTTGAGTTTTTCATTAAGTGCAATTGGGCTACTAAAATTTACATCAACTATACAGTTAATGATGGGAGCGCAAGGGCAAAAAATTTACTTCAAAAAATATTATAACTAATAAAATGTTGAGAGCTATATTACTCGGGAAACAAAAAAAAAAAAAAAAAGAGAAGTTGAGAAATAAAGTTGACAGAGAGAGAGAGAGAGAGAGAGAGAGAGAGATTTGCCATTATTTTAAATAAAGATCTTTGAAACAATATTCAAATAATAATCTTTAATTTTTTGGTTTCCTATTTTGCTCTTTCACCCTATGCCATCCATGATTTCACCATATATTTGCCTAATGGATATCACAATGAATGTTTATTCTATTGAACAATGTAAACTTGAAGCCTTTCAATGCCTCTGTCATACCATTCCTTGTCCCAGTGATCAGTTGAATTAATTTTTATTGTACCAAAAAAAAAAAAAAGGGCAAGAGACGAGCTCAAGACTCTCTCTCTTTCTCTCTCTTTTTGGTTACTTGAAAGATATGGTAACCTAACTTATTTAATTAGGCTAAGCATTGATCATTAGAAAATTCAGGTTAAATACCTGATAAAAATGCACTGCCACCTATTCAGGTTAAAAATGCACTGCTGACAGTGACTAGGAGCAAAGGAACTGATGTGGGTACGTACGCATGTTGATCAAAATTTGGTTGTAGCAAGTGTCCCATAATGAGAATGATTGACAAAAGACAAACAAGCTTTTCCAAATGCAGATGCCAACAAGAGGCCTGCTTTTGAATCTCCTCTCGTAAGTTATAATCAGCACTGCTTCGCAATCTTAAATAAAATGTGATTTCTTCCTCTGATTGAATAAGGTCCATTTTGTGCTAAGTTGTGGATGAGATTTCCAAAGAGGTTGTGCCTTATTATTTGAACTGTAGAGCTACTCCTACTATATGAATCTTCCTTTGGTCACAAAGGCAAATAACACAAACCCAACTTGGGAGCGAAGAAGTCCAAGCCCACATGTACACCACCTCCAAATATATGAATTCTCAAAGTTTAATTTGTCAGCCGTTGATATTTTGGTTTTTGAGCAATAATCTCAGCCAGTACCCTTCAAAATTGCGCTTGTTTAGATGTCATGAGAAATCTTGTTTATCAAAGCAAATGGCCATTGCGATTGACGTTACCAAGAGTGAAAAAAATTTCTGGCCTGCATGGCTCCAATATGTATAACCTGGAATATCAATTAGAGAAAAAAAGTAATTAATTAGAATTATGTGAAACACTTGTGAGTCTATCATTTGAAAATAATAAATTCATATAAGTAGGCATTAATTATAAGATTATTATCACGTCATTCTTATTACACATGTTAATGGAATAGTATTTTTAAATCACAGTAGATGTGACTCGATTAATTAAAATAATGATACATAACTCTATTGTGACCTATAACTCATGTTTAAAATAGGAAAATAGTCTCGCCACGTTAATTTGGAGCCGTTATTTAGTACTCTTGGAACAAATTTCTAATTCTGATAAGATCGTGCCAGGCATAGTACAAATTTTATAGTAGGGTAGAGGCATATTCACACTAAATTAACTATTGACAACAGTTAATCCTATTGAAAATTTATTTTTATTATATATAGGTTATTTTTATACCATCTTATATAATTTTATTAATTCGTTCTTATTATTCACTTGTAATTTTCTTTTCTCTGACCTAGCACGACATGCCACTTGAATATATCTTATTTTCAATAATGCACCAATGTACACACAAGAAGAACCATTGTCGAGCTTGCCGTGCAAGCACAGATGTGCCAAAAATAACAAGGCAATAATGTTGGAAAGAAAATTTTGGGGCCAGAAAAGATCCGTGAACGGTAGGGAGGGTTGGCCGTTTGTTGCGGGCCATGAATTTATGACTCTTTAGTCTTTGTAACATGCAAATACAATTATACGGATGGAGAGAGACAAATATATATACAAATATTTGTTCTTATCAAATATATATATATATATATATATATTTAAAAGGATCAATAGAGATGATAAACACACAATAGAAACAAGATCTTCCCAACTGAAGGATCACATGCCCAACACACTACCACCACCACAAATACATCATTAACATCAGCACCAGTACATATTGTTGCTTCGTAAATTTAGAAAAGTTATGGGTCTAAAATTCGGTGAATATTTATTCTCGTTAATTTATCTCTACAAATTTTTTTTATACCTGCTTACGGGGACAGAACTAAAATTTATAATTAGTGAAAGTAAAATTATATTTTTAAAATAAAAAATTAACGAGTAACAAAAAAATTTAATAATAATGGGACAAAATAAAATTTACAAGTAAAATAAAAGCAAAATCAATAAAGTCTTTGTGTGATTTTTTAAATTAGTGGGAACAATTGCTCCCCGCTGGACCTGCACTTGATCTGCCCATGCCTACCTAGTCCGTGATTCTATGAAAATTTTCCGATACTTGTCTAGTCAATTGACTTTGTAAAATGTTTAATAAACTCGAGAGTTACTCATTATATGTGAGTTTAATGTAGCCTTATTTTGAGAAAGTTACACTCCACAAAATGAATAAATAAATAAATAAAATAAGCACCAGAATCTGTAAGATCCTCAGCTTTGAAAGCTTTAGATGAGGACAGGACACATGTTTTTCTTGTGAATAGTGAAACTATACATTGTTTTTAGCTTCAAGTTCTAGGATGATCCGTGACTCCCTCCCCTCTAGGCTTCCCTGAATTGGGTGATTGCGATTTTTCTTGCTATGTTCAAGACTTGTCCTGCCTGTTTCTAATTTTTCTTTTTTTCTATTTTCTCTCTGTTTTAAACCATACGGAACATTGTTTACTATTGACTTACTTTTAGAGTAGTCTTAGGGCTGTTTTAGCAAAGCTGTTGCCAGTTAAATTTATCAAATCTCAAGTTTTGGGGATTGATCAGTATGGTTTCAAAAAAACAATTGATATCATTACGTAAGTTTTAATTTCGTTACTATTTATGACGTTACAGTCATTATATTAAATTTTAATTATTTTATTTTCATTACATCTCATGTCCAATTCATTAGATTCATAACTATTACATCAACCATTACTATTATATATGTAAAACTATATTGAGAAGATGTTAGGAACTTGACCAATATGCCAAAAGACCCAAACCTGACGAAATGCGTGATATCAATTCTTATATTCCATCCTATCCTAAAATAACCCAAATTATGTCCCATACCATAAGTGGGGCCCACTGGGATCGTAACATACCACTACGCTTTCAAAATCGACGTCTACAACAGCTCTCACTCTAGGTAGCCTTCACTCTAACAATAGGTAGTCTTTTTTTTCTCTTTGGATGGCTTACACTTTACTCTAAGCAGCTCTTTTCTAGGTAGCTCTGATATCAAATATTAGTAACTTGACCAATACGCTGAAAGACCCAGGTCTAATAAAATGTGTAAGATCAATTCCTATATTCCATCCCATACTGGAATAGCCCAACCAATGTCTCATATCGCAGGTAGGGCCCATAAAGGTCGTAACATACTACCACGCTTTCAAATCGACATCCACAACAGCAAGTAGCCCTTATTATGACTTGAACTCAAGACATAGTGACTGCTCTAATACCAAATATTAGGAACTTGACTAATATGCCAAAAGACCTAGGCCTAATAGAACGCGTGAGATCAATTCCTTTATTTTATCCCATACTGGAATAGACCAACTCATGTGTCATACCACACGCAAGGCCCACCAGGTTGTAACACAAGATAACAAACACAACTAACTTTTACAACTTGTTCAAGTTTGTACCATTTTGCCTGTTAAATATTGCACTTTCATGCTGTCGTGTTTGTTTTCCCAACATCACGAGAAGAGAATAGTTTGATTATTCTTTTAACTGACAATGTATTATTCCGTTTGTTATGGCAACATTTGTTTTTCCTTTGACACATGATATGTTTGTGCATTTACGTAAAATGATGTGTGACGAATCCATCCATCATAATAAGACCAAACAAAGCTATAGTTGTAGACATCAAAATTTTGTCTTTCTGCTGGAAATGTGTGTTATAAATATTCATCAAAGATCTCAACCGACTTTAGACGACAAGAATTGCTTCCTTCTACACCATGCTTATACAATTAAATAGCACTGTCATGATTTTGTAATTTATTTATCAACATCACGAGTGGAGAATAGTAAATTGTTTGATGACTGTTACATATGAAAACTTGATCGTTCTTTTTTAAGTGAAAATGAATTGGACCATTTGTGTTGACAGTGTATTTTATTTATTTATTTATTTGAGTAGGGATGATATATATATATAATTGTTACATTACCTAAAGTTATAGTTGATCATTAAAGATTCTGTTAGAATTGTGCCACATTCATTATATTTAAATATTAACAAATAACAGATGTTAAAGTACAAGAAAAGCCAAAGTAAGGTGTAGTAGAATAAGCAAAGCTAAGGCATATATTCATTCATGTTCATATTAGTTTGTGGGAACATAGAGAAGTTTAGGATTATGTTCTACAGTATTGTAGCTTGTTGAGAAACCTTTTTCAGTTTACAACGCAATTCTAAAATTTATGAGATAATATTTTAATATATTTTGAACTACTTTTCTCTTCCTGTATAAATGAACGTATTATACATGTAAATTAAGTTTATATTAGAGTTTTCTAAACATTAAGTTGAAAGATAAACTAAGAGTAAGGTGAGATAACTTTTCCTAATGCTATGTTTGGATCATAGATTCGTGGAGGGAAAGGAAAAATGAAGGAAAAATAAGATTTATAATTTTTGCAATTTTTGTACACTTAACTAAATAAAAGTTAAACTTTGTTAATAAGTATCTATTCATTTTAGTCTTATTTTTCTAACTCAATAAAAAAATTAAATAAATTTGAGTTTTTCACTTCATTTTACATTCCTATCGTTTTCCTTCACTTTTCTTTTACCTCCACAAATTCATGTTCCACACATGGCCTGACAGTTTCTTTAAGATTCTTTCTTCTATTATCCTTACTCCATTGTTGAATGTTTATAATAAAACTCGCAAATATCGACACCTTACTAAACTACGTAAATCTGTGTTTTTCTTTTGTAATTGTTTTTATTTAATTTATTTGCTATGTTCATTTGTATTGCTAAAGCGATTCTGCACAACATATATATATATATATGTAAATATACAGTTATGTTATGGATTTGAAGAGCTGATATAATAATGTTATGTCAGTTCCGTGATTTATAATTAGGACTGTTAAATTAATTCATTTTTTTAATTAAAATAGTGTGAATATATCTGAACCATTAAATTTTAATTCAACGGTTCCAAATTAATATTACGGAACTGATATGGCATTATTATGCCAATCTCTCCTTTTCTTATGTTATAAATTCATCAAAGATGACAAAGTTTGGAGGACAAAAATAATGAGAGTAGCTTTACACTTTGTTATAACTTGAACCTTTCTAACTTGTATGGTTAAGTTGCTACCAATCATGTTGTCGCAATTTGTTTAAAAACATCACAAGAAGAAAAAGCAATTTGTTGTTTGATCATGTCATAAGTATCACCACTTGATCATTCTTTCAGTCTATTTGTAATGGAAACATTTAGAGAGAGAATCTTTTTTTTTTTTTTTGACCTTCCGTATAAACTAAGAAATTTCTTGTAAGGGGTTTAAAATGTTAAATTTCCAACTAATGCTGTTTGCCCTTAGTTTAATCATAAAGGAAAACCAACCTTAAAGGGGGGAAAATTTTGTTGGACAAATATGGAATAGACCGGAATCCAAGTACTCTGTTGCGTTGTTCTAAAGTTGAAAAAAAAAAAAAAAAAAGAAAATGTAAGAAAAGGTAAATGAAAAATGTCAAACAAGTTATCTTAAAAGTGTGGGGAAAAAGTAACAAATCTAAGGCAACTAAGTTGAACCGACCAAGGAGAGTTGTGAGAATAATAGAGATGTTTAGAAAGGATGGTAGCAACTGCATGGATACCTATTAATACTCAAAAATATTATTCTATAATTAAGACATAAATGTATTTTTAAAGGCATGTATGTCCCTTTCACGTAAGATTTGCCAGGATCATGAGGTGGTTTATTAAACCAATTGCTTTTAAAAACATTACCAGTTAAGAAGTTTCATATTAAAGGAGTGACATTAAGGGGTTGTTTGGCTAAAAAAAATATTAATTTTTATCAATTTTCTTTAACTTTTTCCATCAAACATAAAGTCAAGTTTTATAAATTTTTACTAAACACTCAACTAGGGATGTCAAATATACCCGTACCCGGTGGATACCCGCTTCACCCGCCCCGTTCGGGGAGGGTATGGGGATGTTAATAGCGGGGACGGGGACGGGGACGGGTATGGAGATTTAAAATGTTACCCGCACGGGTATGGGGACGGGGACGGGTATGGTAGTCTCCACCCCGCCCCGTACCCGTTTAAATATTTTTTTGTTAATTTTGTTAGTGTGGTGACTCTTTTAGAAGTCCCACATCGGTTTCTCACAAAGAAGTGAAGGTCTTGTGAGGTAATAAATAAAGACCACTTCGTCTTTGGTTAAGTGCATTAGTCAAAGTCAAATATTATATATATATTTTTAATTTTTATTTAATATATATATGTAATATATTTTTTTATTTAATATATATAATATTTATAATAATTTTAAATATTTATTTTATACATATAATATATAATTTGTAATAATTAATATCCTTCGCGGGTAAACGGGGACGGGGATGGGGAATTCATTATTTTGTGGAGGCGGGTATGGGGAAAATTTTTTTCCCCGAAACGGGGATGGGGACGGGGACGGGTAAGGGTATTACTAAACGGGGACGGGGACGGGAAAGGTCATACCCGCCCCATACCCGCCCCGTTGACATCCCTACACTCAACTAACCACTGAAATGCCAGATGTTACTCATAGATGCATAGTTACACATTTTTAAACTTTTTTTTTAATAGTACCAAACGGCACCTAACATGTCATTTTAGCCATAAATTATAGTAAATTATTATCACTAACTTATCATTTTCTTATTTTACATGTACGAGAAGTAAATAAAATATATTTTTTATTTTTATGAAATAATAATTTAAGAAAATTATTCTTTAAAACAAATCAGATCCACCAAACATATGAAATCTTATCAATATAATCAATTATTTTTTAATCTGAATCAGATTCATTATAACTAGATCTAAATTAAATCTAAATCTAATAGATTTGATTCAAATCCGTCCCAGTAGAGAGAACTTATTTCCAATTTGCCAAATCCGACGTGGAACAAAAGCAATCCCAATCATCGGCAGAATTCAGGTTCACGAGAGGACTGGAAGTTTACACAAGCATATGTAGCAGAAAAAGACGGCGTAGAAGGCCCTACACTACACAATTCCTTCTTTCCAAATGCGTATATCACATACTTATCAATATCAATCATGGTAGCAAACCCAAGCAACTTGAAGCAGCCGGTAGGGACTTTTATAATACAACAACTACATCTATAGCAAATATATGTCATTTCTGACTTTTATGCCGTCAGGTACAGGATACAATTAAAAAATTTAAGAAATGTATGTGAAGGGATGAAATATACTTTATTAATTGCACAATTATTATTATGATGACATCATTCTGATAAAATTGTACGTAATTTTTTTTTTTGGGTAAAATAATTATGTGTTATTTTTCTCGTGAATTTGAAATTTACTTATTTCTAACGGTAGCATATATCCACCATTGATCATGTTTTGACATATTCAAAGTATCTCCCCCCCTCAAAAAAAAAAAAAAAAAAGAAAAGAAAAAGAAAAGGAATCTGAAAATATTATTTCGACATATTACTCCAATTGCACCAAATGAAATAATTGCTCTAAAATCTGTAATGCTTATTTAGGGCTCGTTTGGAGCTCCAAAACTTCTCAAAAAAAATCAAAAGCTGACACGCAACAGTATTTTTGGCCGTTTGGAGTGTCATCCAATTTGGGGCTTTTTTGGTCTCCAACAGTGCCTAAAACGGCGTCGTTTCAACCCTTCTTCCACATCTGAAGTGACTTCTTTCTGCTTGAGCTCTGCAATAGCAGAGATTCCCTATACGTTTTTATCTTCCGTATGTTTATCAATCAAAACCTCTGAAACCAGCTCCAACGATGAAGAAGAAGATCTCCCAATCACGTTATTGGCTGCGGAGTTCGACGAAAGAAGGTGATTTGAAGTGCAACGGCCTGAGATATAACCTGAGGCGACGGTCCATTGGCGGCAAGTTTGTTTCAGCGCTTCCTCGTCGGCGTACACACACTCAATGGTATGTATTTTTGACATGCTTTTGTTGAAATATTGTATGATTAGTGACTCCAAATGTAGTTTTGTCAGCCTATACATCGACCATGGGATGAGTTTGGTGATCTTCCTTGCTCCTACTTTCCTCATTTCTGATTTCAGTCCCAGATCTGGGTTTAAACCCAGTTTCGGTTCCAACGGGTGGGACAGATGTGTTCCAACGGAGCCGATCTGGATGTGTTTTCCGTTTGGGCGCCAAACCTCATGAGTAATTGGAAAGGATGTTTTTACTGACAGAAAATATTATTCATCGAAAATGATGCGCATTGGACCTTTTGAACTTTTTTGTAAATTTTTTATATTTTTTGAAGTTTTTTGAGAAATGTTGAGACTCCAAACATGGCCTTAGTCTATCAGAGACCCAAAATCTATCAGCATTTCAAATGAGCAGAAAGACTAATAAGAATGGAGCAAGGGGATCTGGCAGCAGTGGTCCTCTCTTCAAAGCAACCTCAGTGAGTCAAAATGGGATTTTGCTCAGAAGATTTCTGACCCCAGATCATCTGATTCTCCAATTATCACTACCTACCCAAAACAAATTTAGAGTGTAATTGGAGTGATAAAAAATGAGATCAAATATAGTTTGAAAAATTTTTTTGTGTTTGATACATACATCTCAAATCGTATTTTTTAGAGATGAATAGTAAAATTTCCGTTCCGACGGATTGGATTTCTATTTGAACAGATTCAAAATTTTATATCAATCATTACTTCTTTATAGACCAAATCGGAACTTGAAACACTACCATTTTACACTGTTCGTTCCTCTTGTGCTCAAATTGAAATGTATTTCTTTGAATTTCCTTTCATTTACACTTTTTATTTTCATTTTCTATTATTGGAAGTTTATATTAGCCATGATGAGTCTTGAGTTTTGAGATTTTTCTACTTCTCCTTCCAAAGTAAGCATAAATGGGTTGAGAACGTTTGTTTTTTTTTTCTTTTTTCAAGTTTATTAATAGTCCGTGTGTTAAGATGGAGAGAAAAATATCTTCCATTGGTTGTATTCGATGGATCCAGTGTTTCTGCAGTTCGAATCCCAAATGCGCTCCACAAACTGTTCTAACAGGACTGCACAAGCTGTTTGGACGAAATAAGGAAGTCGACTGGCGTCGAAACAGTTTCTACAAACAGAAGTTGGCAATGCGAATTCGTCGAAACGATTCTAGAAAAATTAGTCACAGTGAGTGTCATTTGGCAGCTTAGGAGTCCATGGTGAAAGTGAAAAAAAAAATTTGTTTTTTGATCAACTAAATTTTAGTCATCAGACTTTTTTTTAAAAAGTATTGAACCTTTTTCGAACTTCAAGAAGGTAAGAATGTGTAAAAATATAATAGAAATTTTTAGAAATTTTCATAAATTTTTACTAAATTTTGGTGCACCTAACGAGCCCTGACTTGGCTTGAGTAAAAACTTAGAAAGAGAGAGAGGGAGAGGTAGGGGGAGAAAGAGAGAGAGGGAGAGATGCATTCCTACGAAAGGGATGGATGAGAGAGGAGAATGTGCCAAAACTAATCCTGTGGGGGCGACGAAAATGAGATGAGATCGAGCAATTCCGTGAGCTAAATAGTGGTTTGGAGGTATAATTTTTAATAACTTTTGGTTATAATTTTTTGATATGTAAAGTAAATAATAATTTTTAGTAATTTTTAATAATTTTTAACGATTTTTAATAATTTTTGATAATTTTTTAGTTAAAAAATTAAAAATTAATAATTTTTTTATTAAAAATTATGTTTCCAAACACTCCGTGATAAACTAGAGCTATGTAGACAGACATGGCTGCACAGATTCATACTCAAACAAATCAAAAATTAACCAAGACCCATGGCACATAAAGGAAATTTTTTTTGGGGAAAAAAAATGCCAATCACATCTCCGTCGCTTTATAAGAATCAACGAAATAAAGATTAATCACTAGTAAAAGTCACATTACACTTTATATATTCATCTTCCTTCCATTAATGTTACGCACAAACAGATGATTTCATGTCATGTCATGAGACAGCAGAAGGTTCTCCAGAATCTAGATACAGCCCAGTCCAAAAAGAAAAACAAGAACCGTATTTAATGCAATTCACAGACAGAACAGGAATGTAAATATATATATATATATATATATGTAGACACGCATATAAAGAATCATGTCTCCTAACTAGAACCATAATATATTTTGTATTTATGTACGTAATACACATATATATATATATATATATATATATGAATCTGCACAGGTATCGTATGTGGCCCAGAGAGTGTTTTTAGATTTATGTAAATATATATAAATATATGTATATATATGTATTTATCTTTATATAAATATTTATCTTTATATCCATATATACCAAGAGAATTTTACGTGGTTTAAGCCGTGGTACTGAAATTATAATTTTACCATTAATTGTGTCTATATATATATATTTGTATATATGTACGTATAGGTTATTGAAAATTTGCAACTATTAATAAAATAAAAGAAGAAAAGAAAGGATTGCACAGGTCGGCAGCCAAAGGCTGGTCTCCGTTGATTGTTCACGGTTAAGAGCACAAAGTACAAAAAGAGACTATACGCCCGTGAAGGTTGCATGTGATGATAAAAGATGTGTTATAATCAGTGCTCTTTGATATGTTATATACCCACTCACGTGCCTCTCTTTGGCTTGCACATAATAATAATAATAATAATAATAAATTCAAATCTATTGAAACCATGGAAAGGAAATCCAGAGAAAAGGAAATAAGAAGATGATAGGATAAGTATTGTTCAAATATATATCTAGATATTGTACATTTCTTTTAATCTCCCCAAATTAATATATTCTACTTACTAGATTGGCGACAGAATTTAATTTTTTTAATTTTTTTTTTTTTGGTGACCCGGAAACCGACCGGTTTATTACAGTCCTCAACGGACCGTGTAGCCGACCGGTAAACCGGGGCACCCCACAAGTCCGTCGAATCGGTTAAGTCACACGCTTGCGCGTGTGGTGGGTGGCCCTTGGAATAACTCAACGAGACTGGATTTCACCAGTGGAGGCTCGAACCCTTACGGGTTGTTGCCTTGACCCCCCACAATCAGGAGGTCACCCGCTGAGCTAGGCCCAAGGGTTGGCGACAGAATTTTATAAAAATAAAAGTATACTTATACATTAGCAGTTATTAGGATTAATAAAATATAAAGAATAACAAATTATGCATATATTTTAAAAGAGTGATTCTCTCGTTAAAAATAAAAAAGAGAATAATTTAATTTACGAACGCAGTGCATAAAGTTTTCGCATTACAAGATTTGAAAAAAATCAAAATATAGGTAATCTTGCTTCTGCAAACAAAAAAGCTCAAGTAAGTCCGATTTTTTGCGAGATTAAAAAATTAGAGTTTACGACTAAAACATATTTGTTTAATCAGAAATTACATATTGCACAATTATTTGTGGCAAGGGAGGGAGGAAATGGTTTTTTCTTCAATGACTTATAAGACTCCTCCGGCGCATTTTAAACTAGAAGGAAAAGGTTTGTTTTATTTCCTGTTTGGTGCATTTGGCTTTAAATATGAAGTTCAAGCTCAATGTAAAAACTTGAAAATCAAAAAAAAAATAAAAAATAATAGATAGACTACTAATATAAGGCAACCACATATTGTTACGTGGCCAAAAATGGGACCCTTGATGAGCTAAATAAATCCCAACCAAATGTCACAAACAAAGAAGGAAAATCATTAATAAAAGAGAAAAGGGAAGCTAAGAACGAACATAAATGCCTAGCCATTAGCAAACAAACCTTTTCCTTTTGGCTGCACAGCCGCCCCATAAACTCTGCTTGTGCTACCTCTAGCTCTTCCTATTTAAACCCATCCATCACTACTTACCGGCCATCTAAGAAGATCGATCCCTCTCTCTCTCTCTCTCTCTCTCTCTCTCTCTCTAAACTAAAAATGAGTGCATTTAGTTTCAGAAGCTTCGCATTCATACTGTTTGTTGCCTTAATCATTTGGTCATCTAAGATAGACACTTGCAATGCTAGAAGAGGCAGGCATTGGAGGCAAAGCAGAGGCATCTCTGCTTCATTGTACAACAAGAAAGGAAAGAACCAAGGTGGCAGCCACCACCACAGCAATGCCGGAAAACCAAAACGAAAAGTTGTGTCACCTAAATCACCACCACTACCACTAACTTCCTCTCCGACAGAGGACAATGCACCACCAGCCCTGCCAAAAAAAGGTTACAGCAACGGCCCTTCCTCTGCTTTTAATGTGCTACATTTTGGTGCCAAAGGAGATGGAACTAGCGATGACACAAAGGTACCTTAAAATTCTTGTTTTGTTACGTTCACAAAAGTGGTTCCCAAAGCAAGTCCAAGAAATTTAGAATCTAGTAAGCTGTTATTGTTTTCCACTCCTCTTATTACAAGGTTCCCTTCCTTTCAATGCTGAAGGGAGGCTGCATACATAAACCTCACAGCAAAAACATATTCATGAACTGAATTATCCTTTTTATTATGATCAAATTTTCTTAACAACAATTTATAAGAAAATAATATTGTAATAAAAATTACAGAGAAGGTGACCAAGGTTCTGAGACAGACTTATATTTGTAATAAACATCGATTGTAACAATTTTTGCATGTATTGGTAATTTGAATAAATCTAAGGTGTATACAAATCTAAAGAATATAAAGAATTGTGTCATACAAATATTAAAAAACAAGAAACAGCTGAGGAAAAAACAACATACCTCCACCGGGCATTGTACATAAAAAAAAATCAAACAAGGCCCACTCCTGCCTGTTATGGCAGTTTGGTCAATGATTCCAACAATAATTATATACGGTGCTGCACAATCCACCACCTGTATGATTACAAATAAGCTCGTCATATTTCTTTCCAACTGACCAAAACCATAGTAAAATACAAATATTGTTTGCCATGCATTATACAAATACCCACACACATAATATATTAAAAAGGGAAAAACCAAAAGAGATTGCCTCATGTAAATGGAAATATTGTTTATGTTATTGGAGAAATATGAACTACACCATGCAATGCAGGCATTCCAAGCCGCATGGGCAGCTGCTTGTAAAGTTGAGGCCTCTACCATCATCGTCCCATCAGAATTCACCTTCCTCGTGGGACCCATTTCGTTCTCTGGTCCTTATTGCCAGCCAAACATTGTCTTCCAGGTAACTCTTGACTTGTTTCTGTAAAATGTTTCAAACGCACGCAGAAAGTAATTTACTGCTTAAAATGAAATCAAGTCAAAACTGCAATACCTCGTACCTGTATTCTATCTTCCAGCACAATCCATTGTCATGTCCCCGAAAAACAAATTTCTTGCAGAAATTTATTTTGAGTCCTAAATTCTCACTGTATATGTTATACATTTACAGCTTGACGGAACAATTATCGCTCCAACAAGCTCTAAAGCTTGGGGTTCTGGTCTCCTGCAATGGCTAGAGTTTACGAAACTCGTAGGAATCACAGTTCAAGGAAAAGGCACCAGTTGATGGAAGAGGCTCAGTCTGGTGGCAACATTCCGCGTATGATGATCCCATAGACGACGAATCAAAACTGAATATCCCATTAAACAAAACAATTGAACAAAACCAACCAATTCCTGTAACTACTAGATCCGACCTCTGATTTCTTAGTCTTCATATAGTCTCTCCATTAATCTAAGCCTCACCTCTCTTATATTTCAAAAACTGTGGCAGGTAAGCACTCCACTTGGTGCGAAGATGCCAGGAACAAAGCCAACTGTAAGGATCACTTCAGAATTCTATAGTGAGTGTCTCAATTATGCATTGACATGGTAATTGAAATTTGGCTCCACAGGCACTGAGATTCTACGGGAGCTTCAATGTGACAGTCACAGGCATAACAATTCAAAGCAGTCCCCAGTGCCACCTCAAGTTTGACAATTGCAGAGGAGTTTCAGTATTTGATATGACCATCTCATCACCCGGTGACAGTCCCAATACCGATGGCATCCACTTACAGAACTCCCAGGACGTGTTGATCCGCGCCACTAACCTTGCATGTGGTAACTTAAAATTTTCATTTTACATTCATAATTTTACTGTGGGTTAAGCCCTGTCACTTGCGGTACAAGACCTCCAGACTCCAAAATTGAACCTACACACAAATCAAGCCACAAACCTAACTTATTGCCCCAGTCATAATCACAAAATTAAACTCCAGCAACTAATATTTTGACATGTGGCAGCCAGCCGCCTGTTCCTTGTCCGCTACAGGATTAGTCGGTTGATAACAGGTAGCTGCCATACCCTGAAATCATAAAAGAATAACCAAGTGTGAGATTAGGTACAAACCCCACAGACAGGAATGCATCTCTTCTGTCACACTCATGATCTAAGAAACCAATTCATTACACAGGCAATGAAGATAAAAGTTCTAAAAATTGAGAATGTGGTATGGTGCTGAGATCTCAAGTTTTCACGGTTTTTGCAGGAGATGACTGTATTTCTATACAAACTGGATGCACAAATGTATACATACACAACGTGAACTGTGGGCCTGGACATGGAATAAGCATCGGAGGACTTGGAAAGGAAGGCACCAGGGCCTGTGTGTCAAATGTTACTGTTCGAGATATCAATATGCATAACACAATGAATGCTGTGAGGATAAAGACATGGCAGGTAAAGATACTGTCTGCAGTTCATCTAGCCAAAAACTGAGTTGAAATAATACACTTAAAAGACTCTGGTTGAGTGAATTGAAGAATAAACTATCATAGAACCTCAAAACCAAGCAATTCTTTCATTCCCCAATAGAAATTCCTAAACAGATTCAAGTAGAGAATCAGGCTTTCAATTAAGATGGAGCTATTACATTTAAAGGAGTTTTGACGTTTGAGATTGATTTTAATTACTACAAAATATTCCATATCTTGTAATAGCAACCTCACAGTCATAAATTTCTGGAACTGACTTTATGTGGTAATCAAATTTTAAAACTCTGAAAATCACCCAAGTTTGTGCAGAACAGCCAAACTTGTTACTGAGTCAAACCTTAACATTCTCACGTAGTACTAATGTACTTCTGCAGGGTGGATCAGGGTCCGTAAAAGAAGTGCTCTTCTCAGACATTCAAGTTTCTGAAGTCCAACTCCCAATTGTGATTGACCAATACTATTGTGACAAAAGCAAATGCAAGAACCAAACATCCGCTGTGGCTTTATCAGGAATCACATATGAAAAGATAAGAGGAACTTACACAGTGAAACCGGTACATCTTGCATGCAGTGACAACCTGCCATGTGTGGATATCACGCTAACTGACATAGAACTAAAACCCCAACAAGAACAGTACCACATGTATGATCCATTTTGTTGGCAGTCTTTTGGGGAACTGAACTCCCCCACCGAACCTCCAATTGATTGTTTACAGGTTGGCAAGCCATCAAAGAACTGGGTTCAGAATGCTTATGATTCATGTTAAGCCAAGCCTAAAAATATTTTGGTGTATTTACTTGTGTGTTCAGTATGATTTCCTGACCCCTTTTACACAATTACATAGGGAGGTAAGAGTGCATATTTTAGCAGTAGTAGTTTTAAGGATGCTTCTTTACTAGGTTTACACTGTTTCCCATTTTGTGAGCATACAACATTGTTAATAGCTAAGAGTTTGATAGTAGGTGTAATACAAGCTTGGTCTGCTAAGGCAAACTACCCATTGTCAGATATATTATACTATAAGTTGTGAAATCAAATAAATTACCAGTTAAACATGTTTCTAATTTTTTCAATTCAATAGAGAGAGTAGCAGGTGTAAGCTTTCTTCTATTCATGAAAGCAAACAAGAAGCACCTTTTTTTCAGATCTAAAATGTATCAATGGGTTAGCATCAACTGGTGTTCACGGAAATTCTATAGAAAATTTACTGACAGTTAACTTATGGAAAATTAGTTATAGAGAAAGATGCCCACAGCAAGAATGAGAATACATAAGCCAAACACATACACTAGAACAAGGAAAAGACATAAAAATAAAATAAAATAAATTTAAGAGAAGCACAGACCAGACGCAAGTAATTACCAATTAAGGCCCTTGTCAGATGGAAACTCTCAAAGGAGGAGAACTCCTGAATCAAGAGAACCACTGATGCACATAATGATAAGCAGGATATAATACACAAATTAATTCATTTATCAGGATAAGCAAAAAGCAATTTCATTATATATATTTTCAATTCTACCAGGTTGTTTCCCTTTCCAGTCCCCATGCTGTGCAAAGCTAATGAGAGCACCCACATTAGCCTGGACTTATTTGCTCCATTTATGTAAGTTTTCTGTTATTCCAGCTCTTTCCAATAGATGAAACAGCACCTCTTCTGCAATTTGCATCAACATCAAACACTGCCCTTTCCAAAGATAAATAACATGTTATGGTCAATTTCTACTTTCAAAATAATTCAAGAATATTTCCCATAACCATTGCAGGATTACCATACTAGACCATCTAAGACAAATTACTACTAAGTCAACCAATGTTCATTGCAATAAAAATAAATAAAACCTCAATTTATTCAGTCAGTGAAGGTACAGTAGCATTTTTACTGCCAAACCACACTTCAACGAAGTTCTTTGCTAGTAAGCATTAAGAACTTAGGAAGGTTTTTTTTTTATACCAAGGGTATCCCCACGTTCAGTGTTACCAAAGACCAGTCCATAGAGCTCTTGACCCATCCCAATAAAACCAGGTAACGCCGAGGGAGTTTAAACAGCTGACACTGCCACCATGTGGGCAAAGAATATAGGAAACTTTATTCGTCTTAGGGTAATAATTATAGCTACTTGAATTGGTCCTAACATTATCTTCATAACTCAATCTTCTATCAACCAAGCTATTTGCAAATTGTGAATGAAAATCTATGAAGCACAGACAATTAAAAATAGCTACGTATCAGATGCATAAAATATTCAGACACTCTAAAATATGTGTCGAACACATCACTTGCTATATCCAACAATTTATCATTTTTTAAAAATTGGCATGACTCGGTTACATTTTCTATTCGGACACTCTACACGTCACCTGGTATATCCAATTATTTTATCATTTTTTCTTCAAATATGTTATTGAAAGGAACTTAAATTTGAATAGCCGAAATCCGTAGAATCATAAAATTTTCTATCTCATATTTTGTTGTATTTTGTATATTAAATTATATATTAAATTTGTTTTGTTTCGGAAGTTATATTCATATATATAGCTAATAAAAATATATAAAATTTAATTTTTCCATATCATCACCTTGTTTGTATTATTATTATTATTATTATTATTATTATTTTGAAATTGTTGTGTCCGTGTCCATACCATATCGTATTCATACTCCGTACCCATATCCATGCATCTTAGATGAAAACCAGCCAAACGCCCCTCCATTGCTATCAATTTTTGTAATACATTTAAGTTTATGATAGATAAAAAAATATAAGCATACGCAACATGTGTCACCAACTATCATGACTATACAATCCAATTGATAAGGGTGAATTTTATAGAAGTAATAGTGACAAATACTCTACAATAAACTATCAAAATCTTTAACCGTAAAATGAAAAATTGGTGACACATATTAATTGGGTGTCCAATTAGCATGAATATTGCAAGAGTAATTGTGAAAAAAATAGAAACATTCAAAAAAAAAAAGGAGTAATAAATACCCCACATTCAACGATCAAGATCTAACCATACAATGGGAAATTGGTGGCGCATATTAATTGGGTTAAATACCCACCAACTTTATATAAGAAGAGTTTAAAGAAAAAAAAAAATCAGGACGTGTTATCACCACAAGTGACACATGTTATTGAAAAAAAAAAAAAAAACATATTTACTCATATTTTAACCTGTCAAAAACAAAAAATAAAGATATATATAGACATCAATTAATCGGTTTAAGAAATGACACAAGTACTCCTAGCAATAGCAAAATGACCCACTATAAATTTACCAAAAAAACAAAAACAAATCAAAGCACATAGAAAGAACAATAAAAAGGCCACGTGCTAACTTCCCCCAAACCCCACACACTTCAATATATAGATATAGACAATATCTTCAAACCTTAAGGCATCACAATTATTGCAATTGTCAAGACCAACATCCAATCAACATGAAAACAACAATGTTGATGCCCAATTATTTTCTATCGCAAACGAACAAATTCCAGTCAACTTATCAGAAGTACAAGTATATAATTTTACATTATGTTTAATAAAAAATAATTACAAAATAAATCAAGGCTATATAAAGGGTGTAGAATCTTCCAAGTTGGGATGGTTTACTACAATCATAGCTAAGAATTCAGAAGGGGCTAAAATTTCCTCAACTATGACCTCAGGTCCTATTTCAGCCGTTACCTTTTAAGGCTTGTTTCAAACCAGGATGAAAACCTTCAAATACATCGTGCCTAGAAACTATAAAGATAGAGAAAAATCAGAGAGAGCTTTAGAGTAACATGATTTTTTTTTCTTTTTCTTTTTTGATAGGAATTTGAAGAGAGGGAGATGTGAATCAAACCCATTAATATAGGTGGGGGGACCCTTAAACTGGGCTAACCACACTCCTCAAGAGTAACATTTCATGATTAGGAAAAATCTTTGTTTAAGAGATAAAAAGGTAAGTTGGGGTGTATTAACTAGTGAGTATTGACCATCTCCTTGTGAGAAAAACCTGACGCTTCTAGGGCCCAATTGTCTTGAAAAAATGCAATTTAACAAAACAATTTCCCGATTTTAAAGATAACAATAAAGAGATGACACCACAACAAATAATGACAAGTTATTCTGAACTAGAATTTAAATGGTCATTGCTGAAATACAGAGGTTAAACTAACCTCCAAGAAAGTCTTCACGCTTCCTTCCTGAGAAGCAGAGAAAAAAACAAGAATCAACACTTTTCTGGATTCCTGCCCTAAAGCGGATCTTTTCCTTCTAACCACCTCCACAACAAAAACTTTCAGCCCCACCCAATCCTCCATATTTATCTTATACCATCCATAAACTACTGCCTAGAACATTAATTGCATCATTTAAGAAACAATCACTTTCATAGGCACACAGGAACACCTTTTGTGGCTTTAAAAGTGGTGACGGCTGTCTATGACTCATTTCCATTGATATAACCCCAGCAAAATTTCAGAAGATGAGAAGAAACTCCCATGGAAAGATGTCAGTCCAATTTGTAGTGACAAGTTAGTTAGAAGTAGTTGAAATAATTGTTGAATTTGGTCCACAACTTCCCCTGCTGTCTTATTTCCCACCATGACAGAATCTGGCTATTATCACACCAACAATCAACCATCTTGAATGCATGAATCTTTACCGAAGATTGATACTTCTATTAAAGCTTCACGAATACAAAATTGCTACTAGTCAGTATGTTCTTCCACCTGTCCAACTAATTTTCAAGTGGCCAGCAATTTCTGCAAACCTATGGCTACATGAACTCTTTCGTATGCTTGCAGAGCCACTCAGAAAACCTGCATTATTGACAAAAGTCAAACCTCAAATGTCTCCCTTTTCTAGGCCTGCTACTGACCACTTCCCTCCTTTTAAAAATTCAACTATGCATATTGATTTCTAGCTATCTATCTGAACAGAAAGAGAGATAACAAGAATTTTAAAAAAGAGATCATTGCAAAGTTATGCAACATACGTTGAACTTGTCAGTTCATGACTGTTTCCATTTACACATTACTTATCTTTTACAATAACTAAAGATCAATTGGAACTAATAAGAATTGAAAAGCACCCAGACATACTTCAAAGCACTAATATAGTGATCCAATTGGATTAATGCTTGAAGAAGTGCAACTACAATGAGTTTATTACTGGTACACCAATCATATGGAAATGGATATACGTTACTACACACAGCAGCACAGCCATACAGAATTCCTATAAATGATCTAACTAATTCTAGTAAAAGAGAGTATTTCAGAATCTCTTTTGCTTGCATAAAATCAACTCTGGCTGAGGGAAAGAGAGATTTAGTCATTCTCAAATATTTCTAATTACCCCTGCTAATACTTCTGATGGAGGCAAGCAACAAATCAACTCTATTATTAAAATGAAATACAAAGGTAGCCTAACAACAAAAGGGACAATTTAAAATAAACTATCATGCTCCTAGTTCATCAAATTTCAGTGCCATTAGAAACAAATCCAGCATACACAAATCATTACCATAGAAATAAAACACAATTCCAAGAGCAGGGACTTGAAGAGATTAAGCATGAATACCTTCTGGTTGTCGAAGAAACAAGGAAGAATCCAAAAGAATGAGACCAAAACCACTCTAACAGCAGAGTATTCATCAAGGCCTCCTCATAATAAGTGACCCATAAATCACAAACTACCAGCACTAAGACTTGATTACTCAAGAATTTTGCAACCTGCTAAACTTCCCGTGAAAATTCAACTAAAGAACATTCATGTTTGAGATAATATGAAATCCCTCGCACTTTGGCACGGGGGATTGATGAATTGATGGGGCTTTGGGCAAATGGAAGAGTGTTAAGTTTAATGGCCTCACATCATTGCAAATGAAGTATGAAAAGCTTGAGCCCTTGTAATAATGAAATAACATACAAGAGATGCCAATATCTAGTGACAACCCAAATAACTTAACTATAAATAAAAAACTAAGAAAACATCCTGGCAGGTAAACCTGAGAAGTAATTGACAAATTCTTGACAACTTACCATGACATTTCCAAATAAAAAAAAACAAAAATAAAAATAGTATTAACAAAGTGCAAATACAAGATTTTCCAAAACACCTTTTTTTATCATCATTTTCTCAAAGCACCCATGCCACAAAAGCAGAGCTTTCAAAAGAGGTGTGTAATTAAATGTTTATGGATAAAGTATATCTTATTTTCATGCCATTCATGTCAGTGAGATTGTTGCGATATTCTAATGGAAATTAAAGTTTTTGGGCTTCCCTCCAAAAATCCACCCCTCACCATGATACCCAAGATGTGATCATAATATAGATCATAACCAATGATGAAATTAGTTGGCTCACAAAAAAAATCCTGATTCAAGATAAACATAACCAATGTTCAAATATATCCCAAATAAAACCAATGACAAGTCGTGAAGTATTGCAACAGAATTTGCACAACTAATCAGCTCGGTGTCATCAATGGACCAAAACAGCCATTTTCCATGATGCATTCATTGACCCCTTAGATGCATCCATTTTAAACGAACCTGAAAATGAAATTTAATGCTGGAAGACAAAGTATAATTTGTTCAATCCTTTGCATTTTCCTGTTCCATCAAAGCTGAATGAGAAGAGTCTGACTTTGGAAATTCAAACATAAATTTTCCAAATGCAAAAGAGATTTAAAAAAAAAACAAGGAAAGAAAGAAAAGAAAAATAACA